>VBVQ01003107.1:0-20629 GCA_011636635.1 Tetramorium simillimum | reverse complement strand
GTATTAGGGGACAATTGTTTGTCCGGTACTAGGGGACAGTTAATTTAAAAAAATATATATAACTGTTTAAACTTTGTATTTACCTATAAAAACTTTAACGTAATTGAAAGAGTACTTATCAGGACACGTAAAAATACAGGCATAAATACTTAAGAACACAAATTTTTTAAGTAGGATTCGTCTAAAGTTTACGTCGTACAGTTTTTTCCCTCCTAACGTAACAAATCGACGCTCTTCCTCATCTACCGTGTAGGATTAGTAGATATCGCTGTGTGTCCGTCTATTCTTCTACCGTCACGCATCTTTTGATCACAGTAGCAACTTGATTATATATCTAATACTTATAGATATTAGTTGTGTCCGGCGCTAGGTGCCGTCCGGCGTTATGGGAACTCCCCCTATATAAGATACTCCGTTGCTTACCTCTCGCAGAAAACGAATGTCTGATGCTCCCGGAGCAATGCCAATTTCCAATTCGACACCAATTTTATCGCAGATTGTTTTAAATGCAATCCAAAAAGGATTAGAATCATCGAGCTTGGTATTCTCGATTTTGGGAGCTTTATGTTTAAAGGAATAGGTAATATCTGGACCAGCTTCCTCGCACCAGCGTTTGATAGTAGCCTCGAATTCCTCGTGATCAACGGAAGGAGTTACACGTATATCAAACACAGCACTGATCTCATTGGGTATAACATTAGCTTGTACTCCACCCTGTAAAGGAGTGTATTTTATAAATCTCAAACATATAAGAGCCTATAAGAGACAAAAATTCGAAGCATAAATATTGATTTTAAAATGTCATATGACAAAAATAAAATCTCGACGCAATTGCCAAATAAAAATTAATGAAGTAAGAAATCATGTATTATGTTAATCGCAAGTACTATTAGAACGTCCAACTACTTATTGTGCAATATAAAGATCTTAATGAAACATACATATAAAATAAACAAGAATCAGATAATGGTTTGGCAATTAAAACTGACACTTTATTTACATCCCTTTCATTAATACGTGAATTTAGTATAGAATCTTATTTAATATTTGACATTTTTAAGTAAAAAAAACAAAAAGAAAGTAAGACAATTGCTCGATAATGATTCTATTCATGATATTTAGGGTAAGTTCTATTTAACGCTCGCAACGCTCGCGGAATCATTTCATCCTTATTATTCATCAAATATTAAACAAGGACCAGCGGTGCTCGCGAGCGTTAAGTAGAACGTAGCTTTAATTTCATAAATAACTTTTCAAATTTTTTAACGAAAACAATACATTTGCGTGATACCTACTCTAATTTTCGTGAGATTCACAGATGTCACCTCACCAAGATCGACCATCAATTTTTTGGAATCTGATGGGATTTTCGCTTTTTCGGAGGCTCTGAACTTTGTGAAGCGTTCGAGTATGACTGCCAATTTTTCTCCGGCCGTGTTGTCCAGCAAACATCAACCCGTGACCGGCGTTGCCTGCACACTTTATTTCAATTTGCCAGGTCGATTTTTCTCCGTGGTACATGATGAACTTCTCGTATGGACAAGCCAGACTTTCATCCAGTGCGAAGCCGACGTTCAGGGCTTTGAAGTCTGCGGTCTTCACAAAAGCTTTCATTCCGAGAACACCGTTGATCTCCTCGTCTGGGACGAAAGAGACGTGGATAGTGCGTTTGCATCGTTGTCCGTTCAGTTCCAATCTGCGAATCGCCTCCAAGTACTGTATTCCCACGCACTTCATGTCTTGGCTGCCGCGAGCATAGATGTTGCCCTGCTCGTCCATGTGAGCGCTGAATGGCGGATACGTCCATTTGTCCTGATTCAGTTAGATGATTAGTATTAGGAGCAGTCCAGCAGATTATGTGACTGAAGAATCACTATATATTCGCAACTTCTTTACCGTAAGTCAAAGCACTTACTTCGAAGACAGGCACAACGTCCATGTGACTGTTCAGGAGAATCGACGGTTTCGTCGGTTGCGTTCCCACCCATGTCAAAACCACAATCGGTTTCTTGGGATGTACGTGATAGACTTTAATCGGCAGGTCAAGGGACTGTGCTTGTTTAGTTAGGAATGTTACACATTCATCTGAAATGAAAAGCACAGCAAATCACACGAATTCCGGCATTTTCCACTTCTCTCGTGATTTTCAAAATGATCTTGTCGGTTCATGGAATAGCAGTTCCGAATCGCGAATCAACTACTGATGAAGATGTGAAGTCGATTGTATAATCTGTCGACGGAATTTTGCGTTTTCTCGCAAAACTGCTGGCGACAACAAATTCAATTTCTATGATTCAAATTATTGTCATTATGTGATACTATTACCTTTTGTTTTTAATAGATAATAAGGTTGCTTTAAAACAGACTAATATTAAACCTAAACAGCAATTTAAATTCTAGTTCTTAAATAACGAAACTTCTCTATTTATACAGATAATACAAAATTAGAGATTACTAAATTAATTTTTGTCATACTTGATTAATTGATATTATAACAAGTTTAAATAGCTTTAAATATGAAATATTTCAGATAGTAAAGTGACAAAAAATGATTGAAAGGAATGTTTTCGTGTCACATTCTCGTTATTTTGATGTCACTTTGACATTGTCATGATTTCCTGTGCTATTTAGGGTATCTTCATTATTCGAGATTTTTTAATACTTTTAGATACAGTATACTTAAGAAAACACTTAGGAGTATTAAAAATAATTAAAGATATAGGTAAAGATAAAAATATTTAAAAAGTGACCAATTTATATAATAGTAAATTTTGCTCGACATTTTCTCCCAATTTGTTATTATTATTACACTGTATCATGCATATTTTCATAGTTTAATTTAAATCTAAATAATTCTTTTTTGCGACAAGAAACAAGTTGTTTAGCACGTTTTATTCTAGTTATTATAACAGAAATTCTGGCTATTATAATAGAACTCAATACTTTATAACTTATATAATAACCAGAATATTGGATCAATCCTACAAGATTTTTCTGATTCGTCCATTTTTAACTAGAATTTTTTTCAGTAAAGTGAACACGATAGATTTACGAAATTATTTCGCACTTGCCGCCGAACGCTTTCAGATATCTATTTCGCGCGTTACAGATATCTCTTTCTTTCTCTCCCCTCGTATTTAATGTTTTTTTTTTAATTTCACAGACTCTCGAATGTCACTTCCCGCGATCGCTCACCGTAATTAACGTCCGGCTGTACCGATGGTATTCGTAGATATCTTCGAAAATTTTCCACAGCTAGTTTGTCTAGTACGATCTGCGACATTGCTCTGTGATAGACTGACCGTGTATGCGCTTTGCAATCGTGCTTGTGGTCGGTCTCAAGGTCGATTTGTAAAATCCTGTTGCGATAAGACCGATAAGACGAAAGTCACTATGAAATGTAGTCATATACTTACTGTCAAAATTCAATTTTGTATACATCTTTTAATAATTTGCACAGTTCATGACTATGCCCTTTAATTCTCACAAGAAAATACTTTAGTTATATATGTATCTATCTATAATATTAAACATATATTTCGAACTGTCAAATTTTAATTTTCGAAACTATAATCATTAAATGCTGCACAAAGTTTTTTTAAAAATTAAGAAAGATACGATGTTCATACGGTGCTTATCCTGCACTATTTGTTTGATCGTATTTAAGATGCGGATCACACATTATTTGTTCGATCGTAGAAATAAATCACATCTTATCGCACGACAACGGATAATAAAGGTAGAGGATCCATCAGTCAACACCTCATGTCGTAAAATGTATTCCGATTTATTAAATTTTTTCACGTATGCCTAAATATGAGCTCTTTACACGTTACGTCATAATAATATATCGTGTAGAGTTTGATATCGAAGAACTTGTTACATTTATTATAATCGGTAATATGGATTAAATTATGATACAATGTAATAGGTAATAATCGTAACATGGCTATAACTAGGCACATACATGTAACAGTGAGTTTGCAAATAAAAAAATTATCGTGTATTCTCAGCCTATTATATAAAGATTGAATATATATATGCGAATATAATATAATATTAATATAATATAATATAATATAATAACCACTATGCGCTCTGCTTTTATTTACAACATTGAAACGATTATCCTAACGAGTTGTTTTATACTATCAGATGCTTTAATAACAAGATCGCGTGCCGCTCCTGCTTCTTTATGTCAGAATGTCATTATACAGATATATATGTGTATATATATTTATATATACATATACATATACGTATAAGTATATAGTACCAGCTATCGGAAAATTGTACAATGGACAATAAACATACAGATTTAGCTGCAAAGTATATAGCTTCGATTTTCCAATAGAATTTTACGAAAATTCGAAGGATAGAGAGAGATTAATATATATATATACATACATATATATATGTATGTATATAATATAAATATATATATGTATATGTGTGTGTATGTGTGTGTGTGTAAGTATATATATATATATATATATATATATATATTTATACTTAAATTTATCTTACAAAAATATTTACATGTTCTCATTATATTTGCGGGTGGTGAACACAAGCTGTACACTTTTCTACCTCTCTGCGTCTAATGTTACGCCACCCGTGGCAATTTGTAACTTACAATAGTGTACACGTCTTTCTTATTACAAAATATCAGCTAAAGTACAAAGTAAATATATCAAATGCCAAAAATACGTCTGTTTACACTTTGAAATCGCAGCCGAACGTAATGTAAAGGAGAAAGAATATATATAAGGTTTCGCGCTCATCTACGTGAGATCCATATATATATACATACATATATATATATATATATATATATATATATATATATATATATATATATATACACACATATATATGCACTTGGTAATTTCATTAGAATACCCCCGTAGAGAACGCATAAATTTTATAATCCAGTTTTTACCGCGTTTCCTAATCACAGATCTCTAAACTTTGATATTCGCTTAAAAATGGACAGTACAGGATTAGAAGGTCGCTCGCTTTTTTTCCTCGATGTGTATGTCGAAAACCCCGCACTGCACATTTTGCATCTTCGTTCAGGTAGAATTCTTATTATATAATCGGATTACACACAGTGGATGCGGTACACTTGGTACTCCCAAATGCTCCAGATGTTTTCGCTCTATTCTTTACATGTAGGTCTGGTAATTCCACCGCGAATGATGCGGTATCGTCCGATCTTCTTTTTTCTTATTTTCTCTTCAGTTTTCGCAAAAGAGATTTCCACAAGATTGTCGTAGCCTATTTCAGCAAGATTCATCATTAACCTTCTTTTAATTTTATTTTTAATTTTTATGCTTTCTAAATTCAGTTTTTATAGAGCGAACATCTGAGATGCATTAATGACATCGCGCGTTATATAAGAGCCAACTCAATAGCGTGTCGGATAAACTGCCTTGAAGTATTTATGGTGAATCGCATCCATAGTTACATAGTTTGCAATCTGGAGATTACACAAGTCAAAGCTAAGAGAGTCTTCATCCGTCATGAAAAGTGACGCGTTTGTATTTCGTATAATAAATTAGGATATACATTTGCTTTTCCAATAAAAAGTGTTACTTAAATAAACTTATGGATATATTTTTCCCTTTGAAATCGATTCTACTTGTCACTTTGACGCAACATTACTTTAACGTATAACGCATTTATGTCTAAGAATTTCTAATCAACGTTATTATTTAATTGTACTATAATTAATTCGAGCGACACGGTCAGATTCTGCGAAAAGTGAATAATTATAACTCTTAGTGCCGTATAAAATTCACAGCACTAAGGAAGCAACTTAATTCTTCGTTGTTCCTCCTATTCACCGTTCGCTCCTCGTGATTTGAAAAAAGTCTGTGACCGAAAATAGGTAAACAATACGTTATATTACAAAACAAAGGAAAATTAAGTTACAAAGAAATTCGAACTTGGCTTCTCCTCGTGCATCATAACAAGTAACATATTTTATATACGCCTAATTATCGCACCATCGAAATCTAAAATCTTTTTATATATGCTATATATATATAATATATATGTATATATATTATAATTTCAATTACATATAAAATACAATATACATAATTTGAGTTACATGGGTTAATGCTGGAACTAGACGATTCCTAAATTATAGACAAAGAGGTTTTGATCACCTTTAATTATGAGATTACATAATACACCAAATCACTAATATATGCGCAAAAGATGTTTTTAACGCGCAACTTATAATTTCTAATGCAAATCTATCATTCGGAATAAAGAAATGCATATTTTTTTATTAATAACAGAATAATATCGTGTTTCGCGGGCTAAACGGAAAGACCGTGAAGCAGCTTTCAGTTACAAAATAGATTACGCGCGATTTTTTCGCTGTATTAATTTACCATAATTTACTTCTATACGCTTTACAATACATTTTTGTCATATAGTAAGTTTTGTACTTGAATGAATGTTATGAGCGAATGAAATTTTGGGAAGAACCGATCTAAAAAATGAATAAATCCCTAAGTAAAACGTGTTGTCACAAATTGTGATTTCACACATTTTTTTATCTAATTAATTGTAAAACTGTATTTGCGTTATTACTTAAAACATCAAAGAGAATAAAACATACGTTATATTGTACCATTTATTGTAACTGGTCTGTTCTGCCCACTTATAGTATATTTCATAAATAAAGGTTTTTCAAGTAAAACGCGTTAAAAAAATATCTGTCGCGTACATCGAATGCGTCGCCTTCCACACAAAAGAAATCGAACAATAACATATAACTTACAAATCTCCAAAATAAAACTCAAGTCTTCAAATTTCAACATTTACCCTTTATTATAAATAATCTGCCCTTTTACAGTGAAATATAAAATATAGAGAATTCCGCGCCTCTTTTTGCCTCTATTTCTTATATGTCGAAAAACAACACAACACAGTACTAGCTCACTTATCTACGTGATATACTAGGTTTTGTTACGGTTATGATCTACGAACTAGTCTAAATATGCAGTGTCATTAAATATAGCTATATTGTTAACATTATGCATATATGCAAATAATATATACAGATAAATTGTATTATGCAGGGTGCACATTGTATATATAATGATAACTGTATTTTTTAAAGGGATATCGCTAAATCAGCTGACTCTGTCGGCCGAGTAAAAGCGCGCTTCCAACTTTGTTAACACCTTATCAAAAAATTGGACTAATACTATATATAAACATTTTAGAGGGCACCATTTCACCGGTATAAAAAGTGTACGTCGATTCGAATATACACTTTTGGCCGTTGCTCGCGAAAAAGGTACCAATACAGTTCTCTCGATATACATATGCTACTTAAAATGCGCGTCGCTACATCCTCAAAATAGCTCTATCACCTTAGGCCACACGTATTCCGTCGAATATTTTTGAGAGAAAAATCCATCGAACCGATATATATATATATATCGGCGAATTTTAAATGTACGTGAAAATCCTAGAAGCAATCGACAGCGCAAACTAAAATGGCTCTCTAATTATTTTGGAATTCTGAACGTGGCTTCTTGCCGTTTGCATCTCACGCGCACTTCCATGCGAGATTTTAATATCTTGTAGTAAGATAATGCAAACTTCTGTCAGTACTCACTTTGAATTCGTTCTTTGTTTTTGTTTCCCAAAGAAACGAGTCTAAAACTACGTCTTGTCGACAGAAGAGTGGGCAAGATAATCGGATCAATCGTGATATCGCAGAGAATGTAAAACAATATCGGTTTAAAACTTAAGAACTTTTAACAATCCTACCCTTTTCTGCCGGTTACGACCTCGGCGCCGGATGGTTAAAAAACGGCTTCTGAGGTTGTCCCGACGGCGCCGGAGGGTACGACACCTGGGTGGTGCCCGGGGGCGGCGGTGGCGGCGTCACCGACGGGAACTTGGAGATCGGCACCGCCGTACCCGTGGCCGGCGGCGGCAGCGGTGCTAGCGGCGGTGGTGGGACGAATTGCGGTGGATATGGGTTGGAACCCGGTGGTGCTTGGGACGCCTGGGGTACCAGGAACTGCGTCTGCTGCGTCTGCTTGGCAACCGCGACCGCTTGCGACGGCGCGGCGGTGCTGTATATCGGCTGCTGGGACGTGGTCGGCGGCGGTATCGCAAAGTTCGGGTATTGCACCGTACCAGGCTTGCTCTGGAACTGGGGATAATGAATGGACGCCGAGCCGGGTGGCGGTATATATGGCTGCGGGGGTAACTGCGGCAATCCCGGATATCCCGGTGGAGTGCTAACTATCAAGTTGTGAGGGGGAGATTTGTGTGCTTTTAGTATCGCCTCGGCTGTCAAACCTGTAAGCAAGAGATAAAGATAATTCAGGGTAAGGCTAACATCTTATGATGTCATCAAGACTAATAATACTTTGTAGATTCCTTCATTTATTTAAAATAAAAATTAGTTTTATCTTCTTCAAAATTATTATATTCATTCTCTCGTATGTATTTTTAAAAAGTATGTACCATGCTTGCGAGCTCTCTCTTCCTCGTCATCGCTGAGGAACAGTCCGAATTCGCGTTTCAATCGCTCGGTAAGATTTTCTCGTTGACGTTCTACCAAAGTCGGTGCTGCAGACCAACCGATTGCACCTTCCTCTCCTAATTTAAATATTAATTCATTAATTGTCGTCAAAGTTGCCATAATGCAATCACTGTCTTTGTTAAGGAAATAAAATACAAATACTTGGATAGTAGCTATTACCTTTCTTCTCGTCGTTCTCATTAGAGGCATTAGGAAAGAGCGTTAACGCGTTAAGGCCGGTCAACTCGAGAGACAGCGACGCTTTCGAACCTTCCTCATCGGAACTGAGGGAAGAGGTGCCGCTGCTGGCGCTGTCCGATCTACCTCGCGCTCCATTTTTGTCCGTGGTAGTATCGTTTGGCGATTCTGGCTCGGTTCCGGTTCCTCCAGATGACTGTTGCTTCCGTTTGCGATACTCCGATATGGACAACTAGAAAAATACATTAACATTTCTGTATTATAAAACCGCTTTTTATCACGAAAAGAATTTAGAAAGTGGCATGAAAACAGAAGAAACATAAGGATTGTCTAGTTTTACGCAATGGTGCTATAATGATGAAAATAACGGTAGTAAGGAATGATAGAACACATAACTACCATTCTCAATAACAAAAAACATTACTACAATCCTATCCTTCTAACCTTGCGTTTAACAGGAGGAAAAGTGTCCGGTTTAAAAGCTGGGGCTGGCATACTATTCGGCACGACGGTCCTCGGGTCTTTCAACCGTTTTATCTCTTTGGGTTTGGTCTCTTCCTCCTTGGCAGGAGTCTCTTCTGGTTTCGGAGCTTCCTGAATCGAAGCCGAATCTTGTACTGTGTCTAAACTATGTTCAGAGGAGTCTGATTTTGGTTGAATTACTTGGGATGACGCGTTAATCTCATTATCAATGTCATTTTTCATTACTTCGCCCGCCGGCTCGTCGTCCAGTTTCGCTTCCAAGAGCTCACGCAGTGCAGTTGACAACATCGACTTTTGCTCACCGTTCTTAGACCCGTCCACGGCGTCCATACTTATCGTGGATTCTATGATAGCCGCCTCAAAGTCCATCTTAGGTGTTTTCGGCATGGCAGATGGATCGGCCTTCTTGCGGATGCGCTCGCTCAAAGGTGGAATCGAGTGAAAGATCTTGGGAGGGTCCGCGACGAACTCCGCATCCATGTTCGTAGGAGCCGATTCGAAGATGGATTCCTCCGACAACGCGGCGAGGGCAGACGACTGCTCCGCCTTGGAGCCTGCTTCCTTTGCGGACTCGTCACTCGTATCCTTCGCCGTCTCTTTCGCAATGTCGTCTTCTGTAACGATAATCTGTTCCGGTTTAGTATCGGGCTTACTAACCGATTCTTTGAAAGGTGTCTCTTCGTGACTGATATCAAACAACTTAAAGGAAGATTCGCAGTACTTGTCATCATCCATGTCCTTATCCTCGGAATCTGAGTCCTCCTTCGAGCTCTCCATTAGACCCTCTATACCGTCCATACTCTTGTCCTTCTCCGAACTCGTGTCGATCTTCTCCTGGTAGTCGTTACCGTCGTCGCCCGTGATCTTCTTCATCTGCGCCTCGACGTCGAACTCATCGATCGATGCGTTGTCGTCCGATTTCTCGACGGCCTCTTGACACTTCGCAGCGGCATCAGACGGTTTCTTCTCGTCGTTTGATTTTTCATTTTCGCTACTGACGATGTTCACGATTTCGGAGATGGTACCGCCGAACTCGAGCTGCATCTCGACCACACGCTGCTTTAGAATCGCGTCAGGCTCTATCGTAGCGATGGGAGAACTGAATTCTTCCATCTCGGTATCGGGTTCGTTCTGATCGATTATCTCGACAGTGCCTTTAGCGACAACTTCCTCCTTCACGAAAGATTCTTTTTTGACCCTCTCGACGACTTCTCGGATTTTCTCAATTAGTTTCTGATTCAATTGATCGTAATTACATTCAGGTTTCATTTCATCTCCCTCCAATTTCGGAGAAAGTTTTTCTTTTTTCACCGTATTCACATTTTCTGGTTCCGTTTCAGGAGACACTTCCATTTTGACGATATCAGAGCATTCTGATTTTTCTTCACTTTTTACATAGAGCTCTGATTGAGGAAAAATATCAATTGAGAGTTTATCTCGAGCGGCAGGTTTGTCAGAATCCATTGGTCTATCGTCCATTTTGATTTCTTCTTTCACAGATTCGAAATTTCTTTCATCAGTCTGTTCTACGATAGGCGATTGCACATGTTCCGTATAATCATCCTGGAAAAATAATAAGATATTGGTAGATATTATGTATAATTAATTTTATCACACATATTAGATATTAAAATAATTAATAAAAATTATAATATTGAACTAAAACACTGAAGCTGTGACACTTACGTCAGCAGGACACAGTGATCTGCTGTTAGGCGCGGTTTCGGTCGGAAGTAACATAGTCGGTGTCGTCGGTGGGGTGTAATTGTCCGATGACAAACTCTCTCGAGCTATTCTCCGCTTCTTGGGCGGTGCTACAGTCTCGCTAAGCGAAGGTGGACTGTCTGGCCGGCTATTGGGCGAATCGCATTCTTCTGAGATCGCTTGGCGCAACCATCGCTTCTTTGCCGAGCCTGTAGACACTGTGGGACAACCACTGCTCCCATTGTTGTTATTGTTGTTGTTGCTGTGATTATTGTTGTTATTATTATTGCCAGAAATCGCTTGCTGTTGCTGTCTACGCTGCGGCGGCGAATCGCATATACCGCTAACCGAGTTGGCAGCTTGCACAAGGGTGGCTAGGCTCTTGGCCGCGTAACTCTGAGACAGAAATTCCGCCGACGCGTCAGCTGGTACCGCCGGAAAATGTCTGCCGCACAGCGGATTCATGGAATTTTGTAAAGTCGGCGGACCGGCAGGTGGTAGAGTCGGTAGAGGCGACACTTGAGGTACATTAGCTTGCGGCGGATCGGGCGATTCCTTCAGCCACTCGTTCATCAGCACCTTCTTCGTCTTCGGGAACTTGAAACCCGGAGCCAACGGGCCGACTGCAGCGGCCACCAGCAAGCAGGCAGACGACAACGGTGTCGACGGCGTGGAACTCTGCGAGCTGCTGCTGGCTCCGCTGTCACAAGTAGGACTCTTGACGGGAGTAGGTTGCTGTAACGGTGGCGAGCTCGGAGGACCGGGAGCGTTGGAGTTTGCCAGGGCCAGCAGTAAGCCAGCCGCCGTAGGAATTCCTTGATGGCTACCGGATGATGATCCGCTGTTAACGTCGCCCGACGTGTTCTTCACCGGAGTGTGTAAGTGCGACGAGTAGGGAGCGTCTCGGCTGGGCGGGCGATTCTGACCCAACAGAGGCGGTGACTGCATGGAATTGCTCTCGTCTCCGGACGATACGTCGGATTCGGCCGAGTTCAATCTCGTTCTTCGACTACTGCCCTGCGACTGCGACGAACTTGTCGTTCTCGCGCGACCTTTCCTCCTTCTCCGCCGCAGCGGTCTGTCCGAGTTCGTCTGTTTACTAATCTTGGACTGCCCCGTCGTCGAATCCTCGTTGTCACTGTGCGTGCCCCCGGATTCTTTTCGTTGCGCATTTCTCGCTTGTACCTCCTGTTTCCTCTGTTCCGCCTTCTCCAGTCTCTCGAAAGCCTTCATAATCGCCTCCATCTTCCTCTCTTCTCGCGTCATTTTCTTTTTATCCTTCTTCGTTTCCGGCGTCGTTGTCGCCGCCACCGGTTGGTTCAAACTAGGCGACGTTTGAGGCTGTATATTCGTTACCGTCGCGGGAGTATCCTCCTTGGTAACTTGACGGGTTGTAGTTGTAGTTGTAACCGTGGTCGTGACGGCTCTCCTCGGCGTCGCAGGAGTCACTGTCGGCGTTACAGACGACGTTGCAGTTGTAGTGGTTTGCGTGACAGTCGTAGGAGGTACCACCGGTGGCGTGGAGTCGGTCTCCTCGCAGACTGTATTCCTTCTACCCCTTCGCCTTCGTTCTCTGCCACTGAGTAACAAACAAAGATAACGAATACATTATGGAAATGTATAAAATATTTTTATCACATTTTTATCATTATTTATATTGTTATGTAAACTTACTCGGCATTTTCGACCAGAGCGCCGTTGCTACCTCTTCTGTTCAGCTGGCTCGCCGCATTCGCAATTTGACATTCCCGCGGATTGTTACACGCGCACATAACGGGCAGCGCAGGGGAATTGGGATTGGGTGACAGCAGCAGATCGTGCTGCTCGTGTTTGATTGTTATCTCGGCGTTCTTCTCGATTGCACATGTCGTTACGATGTAGAGATGTAACGTGCCCTTTTCGATGCAATGCTTTACCTCAGCGTTCGGCTTGCAACTACGTCGCACAAACCTCGCGTCGTTCCCGTACGTCCGCGTGTCTACGCACACTTCGGTGCCGTCGCGTGGCAAACGATAGAAAAACACGAACGGTCCTGGCCGTTGGACGTGTTGCCTGCCGCTTTGCGTATACTGCAGTCGGTGTTGTGTGCTGAGCATATATTTGCCTCGTAATTCCACGACGGGAGTATTTGGCGGAAGGTACATTGTCGCCACTAAAAACTACAACAAAGAAAGAATTTTTTAATTAAGCTTTTATCATATTTTCTATACTTTCTATAAAAAAAAATAAAAATTTGAACATTTTCATTTTTTTAAATTCAATAAATAATCACGATAATAATGAACATTAATAAATAATACTGGAAAATTTGGAAAAATAATTGAATAAATTAAATAATATAATTTAAAGATAAACAATTTTTGGTTTTCGTAACGCTAACATTTTTTTCTATTTTTTTCGTTCGTAACTTAAGATATGCCATTATATTCTAAGATAGTATTTTACTTACTCTAAGATTATTGCTGTGCACATTGAGTCTGCATTTACCGATGGCAACAACATTCATGTTACTTTGCCTGAGATCATTATGTGTGCCGTTGACTTTGATATTTGATATCCTGGCTCGCAATTCGGGACTATAATGATTCGTGACAGCTTCTTCGTATCTTTCGATCCATTGCCTTAGGGGTGCCATGTTAGTGCCCCATGTATCTTGCACATCCTCCTCTTTGTCCTCGACGCTCGTTCTCCTTTTAGCCTTACGTTTTCCAGGTCCTCGTTTCGGAGTGGTGTTCTCCTTCTTACGAACGGTACTCGACTGTCGGGCTTGAGAGTCCCTTCTCTGTCTCTTCCCAACGTTATTGTTATTATTATTGTTGTTGTTATTTAATCTTCGTACCTGCGATGATTGAGCGGACGCGTCGGATTTGTTGCGTCGTGGAACTTGCGATTGTTGCTGGGAGAGTGAACGTTTCTTCTGGTTCGTGGCATTGTTCACCGAACCGACATCCGTGTCCGCCGAACTGGTGGACGACGTGTCTGATGACGTGTCTGAGTTGAGAAGCTCCTCGCGTTTACGCATTTGTAAGGCGCGTGCTCGCTGCCTGTCCACTCGTCGCGGTCGGCATCTCTCGCACAGGTATTCGTCAGGAATGTTCGAACGGTCAATGCCCATGCAATCGACGTGCTGCCATACTCTACAATCACGTAATCAATTTTTATTTATATATTTTATTCATCAAACATAATTATATGTAACATTTTAAACATTAGTTACTTCATAATATATATAGACTGAAAATATATAAACATTTCTTAATCTATTTTCAACACGTTTCTTTATCTAAATTCTACATCAGTAATGATAAAATATATATGAACTTACAAGCATCGATCACAGCATATCATATATCCATCGTCATGTTCAAAGTCACTAGAAATAATATAACAAACATTATTACTGTAGTATTGTATTATATATTTATCTGTAGAATAATTATCTTATTCACTTACCAAATGCATCTAGTAACACTGTCTTCATCGTCACCTTCGCCTTCGGGTGCTGTTTCGGTTTCTTCACCTTCTGGTTCTGCCTCCCGTCCTGCTTCACTACTAATCGCACTGGCAGCATCATCTTCTACGTTGGTATTGCTTACAACTGCAATTATGTAATATTTTATTATGACAATTATTAGAAGACATGCGATGGTTTCTTCGCTTGTGAAAAGTTTGAAAAACATAGATTTATTAAAAAAAAATTCATAATGCAATTGTACAGTAATAATATCAAAGACATTACTAGGACCAAAGATGTAAGGATGTTGAGAGGTTGCTGTGGAACTGCTGGCTCCGTTAATAGGTTGTTGTTTTGGGTGAGGTGGTGGCGATGGAGGCGGTGGTGGTGTTCGTGGCGGTGGCGCCCCATAATTATGGTCTTGAAGAACGAATTGAAGACACTGCAATTAAACAAAAAGTCATTTTTAAATTTAAGTTATTCATAATGTCAACACATGAAAAATATAGAATTTAATAACCCAAGAGTATGCTTTATAGCGTATAAATTTGTACCTCATAAGGAAGTGGCATTCTTCTTACTGGCGATTTGGGGGTCGTTTGCTCCTCTTCTTTAGACATCCGCGACTCGTTATCGTTTCTATAAATAATATTTTATTTTATTATGATAATATTGATTATAAAAACAATAATAGGCGATAAAAATTGTAAAAGCTCCAATGATAAACTGTCCAATGTAAACAAAAGAGCAAAAGAGCCAATGTCCATACACAATAACATGTATTGGAAATAAATAGATAAACGTTTCAGCCTATTATTAGGCCTGTTAATAATAGAGTACGAGACGCACGCAATTCTATATTATACTATAGAACTAACGTATCAATAGATTAATAAAAGATAATTATTAAAAACACTGCAAACAATTATATGTAAAATATGACATTCCGTAGTAATTAAATATGTGTCAAAAAATCAAGTATTTCTCGATAACAAAGTGAAACAGATGTGTCCGCCAAGTCAGTATAATAAATGGAATTTAAAAATGTAAAATGAGACAAATCAAAAATTAAAATCAAGACAATTAAGTAAATAAATTCATCATAGAATTTATAGTTTAATCTAGACTTACTTGTTTTCAGTGAGGTCTTTGTGAGGTTCGATCGCCGAAGTTATCGGGAGCAGAGTTTTTATTTGTCCGGCCTGTTGCCGAATCTGCTGGGTATATTGCGGCGTCATGACCAGTTGCTTCTGCTGTATCGTTTGCTGTTGGATTTTAATCGGTAAATTTTTGTGCGGGACTATCACATTGGATGATGTCACCACCGTCTGCTGCGGCAGCAGGGTCTTGATACTCGTCTTTGGCGCTACCTGTGTCGCGGTCGGGCCTTGGACTTTCGTAAATCCCATTACGTTCGAACTCAACAAGGGTTTGACACCAGCGCCGCTAACTTTCTGAGCGTGATTCCTCTGTACGGATTTCTGCGGCGGAATAGTTTTGATGCATCCAGGCTGTTTTTGCGGAGCATTCTGTGGACCGATTATATTCTGCTGCTGCTGTTGTTGCTGCTGAATAATTTTCACAGATTGAGGGTTGTTATTTCTCTGCACAATAGGCTGTTGAATGACATTGTTTTGGGAATTTGCAGTAGTCTTGACGGGGTTTACTATGGTTTTCTGCGAGATAGTCTTCAGACCTGCTACAGTTTGTGCAGCTTGCGGCTGACCTTTCGATATCCCTACCCTCATCACAGTTTGTTGCTGCTGCTGCTGCTGTTGAACCTTCGAGTTCATCACAACCGGAGTTCTTTGATTGTTCGGTACAGACGTTATCACCTTAGAATTCACATTAGTAATACTGGGACTTCTTGAAACCTGTACATTATTCGCGTTTGCCGATTGCTGCTGCTGAGACTTTTGGATTACTTGTTGCGAACCCTGTAGCAAGTGCGTCGACGTAGGTTGTACCTGTGACTGCTGTTTACCAATCGTGAGCACATTTGAATTTTGCGGTGGTTTTGAAACATTCGGCACGCTGTTGCTCTTACAGACATTACTCGTCGCGGTTTGCAGTTTGGTTTGTACTGTCGCCAGTGTCTGAGACTTTTGCAGCCCGATCGCCGTCGATTGAGATCTCGCTTGAGATATTGCCGCTTGCTGGCACGCCATATAATGTTGCCCAGGTGATTGATATTTTTGTATACCGGTTACGAGACTATTAGATTTCGAGACATTGTTCATCTGTTGCGTGCTCGATTGGAACTGCTGCCTGCCCACAGCTACAGATATCTTCTGAGGTACCTGCAACTTCTGTATACCTTGCTGCTGCGTCTTGAGGTTCGGCAGGTGATTGCTTCCGCTCAACACCGGAACTTTCTGATTGTTGCAGACAGACTGGAGCGTTGTTTTTTGCACGTTCGTTACACTGACAGGTTGCGTTGTCTTCTGGATCGTCGAGTTACCCAGTTGAATCTTTTGCGGGTTTGCGTTGTTCGCAGTCGCTTGATTGTTTATAAACTGACCAGGTAACACCCGTGTCTTCGGCACGCCCTGTGTCCTGGGCAGGGAATTATTACGTTGTGCGACTATAGTAGATGGGGTAGTGATTACATTTGTCACGGTCTTGATCTTTTGCGCAGATTGACTAGTTGAGATGATGCTGCCCGGCAACGGTTTCGAGTGATACCTTTGTAAATCCATTGTCTTTACCGCCGTCGTAGAAGTACCCATGGAGTATACTGATTGAACTTTGTGATGCAGCGTAGCCTGTACATTGCTTGTCGTCGTGACTTGTTGCGGTTTACTACAATGGATAAGATCAGCGATCGCAGCCTGATTCTTTGACTGATATATCGGCTGAGTACTCTGTACCGTAGTCATAGTTGTCTGCCAAGGGCCGAGAACGCCGCTACTATTGGGGGATGGTGAGGACGTCGAATTAGTCGATGTTTGAGAGGAAATGTTGAGTGTCACTGGAACAGACTGTGTCTGATCAGCGGACGATGGCGGTGGCTTCTGCGAGATAACACGCGTTGTCAACACCTCCGTGGTGTTGGTCTGCGAACTAGCGATCAGTCTCTGCACCTGCTCCCTGGCGCCTTTAGCGACTGGATAGGTCACCACA
Organism: Tetramorium simillimum; assembly: GCA_011636635.1. Lineage (NCBI taxonomy): Eukaryota > Metazoa > Arthropoda > Insecta > Hymenoptera > Formicidae > Tetramorium > Tetramorium simillimum. Next base: position 3,101 of record VBVQ01003107.1, on the reverse strand, counting down.
GGCTTGACCGTCGTGAGAGTAGGCGCAGTGGTGACCGTCGCCGTCTGCTGCTCCTGGTTGCTCGTCGTCTCCAGACACTGCAACAGTTGCGATTTGCCACCGTTAGTGGCCGCGGCGGCATCGTCGCCGCTCGCGATTACCACGGCATTCCCTGCCGTGGTGGTGATAGTGCCAGTAGCGACCGCAACAGGCTCCTGAGACCGCCATATCTCTCGGGCAAACAGCAACGTTGGTGGCGATTCCTCATTTTTGATACCGTCCTTCGTCGCGTTCTCCACCACCGATGTTGCCGCGGTCTCCACGTCTAGTTTCAGAACGAAACTCATGGTGGTTTCGTTACCCTGGTCGTATTCCTTCTCCACTCCCGCAGACGCAGACTTCGTCGTTCCGGTTCCCGCCGAAACGACAGTTTGCTCCGATGCTTCGTCATCGTTATTCTCTGCGGCTTTTGCGTTCTCCTCGTTGACGCGACCGTCACCGCCGATCAACGGAGATACCGGGGGAGGTGGGCCAGGCCCTGGGGACAGTTGCTCCCCACTGCCAGCTGTTCCACCCCCCGATAACTTGATTACCGATGGGGTCGACGTTTTGGTAGTCTTACGGGAGCACGCCAAGTGGAAACTCGCGAGCGAGTTGCGCAACCGGTCCAAGGACTGCTGGCTATCGTCCTCGCCCGGTGTTGGCTTCACCAAGTCTAGTTCTCGATTCGGCTATTTGAGGACTGTGGACCATAGGCTGCAAAAGAAAAAAAATGAAAATTATGAAATCGGCATTTAAACTATTCTGTTAAGCAACAAATTATATTTTTCTAGATTTTGTTTGTGTCATTATAAAATCTAATATCAAAGGCTAATATCAATTAAGCTTTGTTATATTGCAACGTGGATATTTCGTAGTAATCTATTTAAATAAAAGAGTTTTTTAATTTTAAATTTTAAATTTCTTAAAATCCTTCGATCCAATTTTACAGTCCAAATAAATGCAGAATGTGCAGAATGTTTCTTTGTTAGTCGTAAAAAAATAACTTAATGACTGAATGATTAATACATAATTAGACTAACTAAAAATTTATGACGAGCCGCTGAGAATTCTTTAGCTTTAGCGAGATCTAAACGCGTGATCATGATAACCGGATCAAATCTTTCCGGAAATTTCCTAGCTGGAAAACCGATGGTCGACAACAGATTGCCGGCTTCGAGAACACTTTGATGGTAATGTGGGAGTTGTCTCGAAGTCGGTGTATCCCTCCTACGGTAGACGCGAAGCCCGAGAGGCATCGAGAAAGACGGAAGTGCGCTCGCGAGAGATTTCTGCGGAGCGCAGATTCCGAACAACTTTCTCGCCAAGTACGCGACGGTCGCGGGCTCCGCTGGCTGTGTTCGGTCATTGATCACTACTGCGCGCGTCTCGCGTCTCTCTGCGTTCCTGTCCACATTAGCACGCGCACGATAGAAATACAAGGCTGCTTCACTTGACTCGATAAAGGAGCGTGAGAATGTTTAGGGCACTGAAGTTAGCGTGACGACGACGAAACTTTCAATCTTTACGGTTCCAAATTACTTCTCGTAAACGAGCGAATATCGAGTTTCGTTCCATTTCATTCAATCGGGATTTAACATAAATAGAAGAATTATTATTCGAGCGAGTTGACAATGAAATAGAAATAGAAATTCCAAAAATACAGCTTGTCAATTATAATTGCAGAATGCTTGCAGAACGCTTGCAGAACTAGCGATAAACTAGTATTGCGGCAAAGTATTGTCGAAACTAGCTCGACATAGAACTGCAAAGAGTTAAAGATTCCCTCCCTCTATCTTTCTCCCTCATGAATGGAATCGTTTCATTGGGGACAGGCGTCTGATCCTAAAAGCCAGATTGCAAATATAATTATCAACTTTGGTATTCCGCTGCAAACGCATTTACAAGTTATTGCGCGTCGGAATCTCCTGCGATAATGCATTATTGGATCCTCGCGTTATCGGTGTTGTTCGCGGCCTCGTATGCAAAAGGAGGAAGACGAATGACACGCGCGCGCTATCGGCGGAGATAACGGATTACGACGAATTCAGCGGAGCGTACTGTTTACGCGGTTAATTACCATACATATCCGCTTATGTTAGGCACGATCGCGGGGCACGCGTCTGCCGTTTGAGATTTCTCGCGCCGGCGGCGGATCTCCTCGTCGGCTACGGCATCGAACAGGCGTGTAACGTCAAATATTGAATCAGCCGAATCAAACGAGAAGTTGTGAATGGGATGCCGGGTCAGGGAAAACGCACTTGCATTCAAAACCAAATGCCATACTGAAAAAAATTCAATTGTAGTTACCAGTATTTGTTAACTGTTACAAATATCTTGGTGAAGCGGTGCTAATGAAACACTGGCCAACAATTACTTCATTTAATTGACTCAACCATGAAAATTTGTTTAATAATTGAGCTAATAAATATCTGATAGCTATTATCAAATGTAATAATAATTATTATTCAGTAAAAACAAACACTGTTAAATTTGTAATGTCAAATTATATTTAATTTGAATCATTTATAACCATTTTTTAGGTCGTCTTTCATTTAATATATGTCGTTAATTTAACTGGAATTAAATGAAAAAATAAAATTAAATAACACCATGTTTTGTGTTGAAATAATAATCTCGATACATGAGTAGTAATTAAAAAATAAATAAATGAATGTTACCTCTTTTATCTAACTCAAGGAATTGGTTTAAATTTGATTCTTTAATATTTAACAGTGCATAAACGGATCTGATAATCATTATCAATCTCCTTTCAGTGCATGGCGTTCGTCTATCGACGATTCTCTTATCCCGGGCATACGCGGCTCGGCTTCTCTCTCAAGCGGTGCCGAGGTACGTGACGGCCTTCGGCAATAATTCCTCCCTGGAATCGAAGCGGCCAAGCGAGCGTCAGTTAACCGAGGTTGCGCATCGCGGCGAGGGGCGGGGCGCGCGTTTAATTTTAAACGTGCACCCGCGAAATGAATCACCGCGGGTATTATTCCAGATGGCCGCGAAATCGCGCGGACAACTCTCATTCGCGGTGCTGCGGATCCGCGGCAACGAGCGCGGGAGGAGGGGGG
>VBVQ01003106.1:0-20650 GCA_011636635.1 Tetramorium simillimum | reverse complement strand
ATATATATATATATATATATATACATCACGTTGAATAAAAGATTACACACACATATGTGCGTATGTGTGTAATCTTTTATTCAATGTGATAAGAGCTCAATGCGTTTACGGCAATTGGGAAAATACGGAAACCCTCTAACTTAATTACGTACGAGATATCGTATTTAATATCGATATTTACGCTTGATCTCTCATCGAGAAAATAACGAGTGGCGTCAGTGTCTGGCGTTACGTAGCATAGAACGCACGTTTCATTTCGCTGCGCGTCGAGCGAACAATAGCCGAGGGAAAACAAGGATATTTTAAGACACAAAGGACACACAAAACATTCGCGTGTAAGGCCGCGTGATTGCATCTCGTTCATTCACTCGGAGACGTCGCAGGTACACTTCCGCGGCCGTTTCGTATCGGCGCGTAGGTAGGCACGTATGTTCTATCTTCTGCGTACGTGCAAATCGCGTCGGTGTACGGTGCGTTGCGTTAATGACACCGTTGCAAATAAACTGCCGCCCCTTCCGGTACTTTGTGGCGCCGTGCTTATTCCATACGCTCTTAATTACTCGCGGCGGCACATTTTGTTCGTTAAGCCAGAAATGATATTAATATATGAACGCGTTTACGAGTTAGTTATCACGTTTCACCTTTCGTATCTCAATCGTAACGAAGGATACGACAAGCCCCAGACATTATAAACATCCTGTTATTTTCACAATTGCCCAATTGCATCTGTCAATATAAGAAGAAGATAAAATTGTTTTGATTTGTATCAATTTTATAACTTGAACCAGGCTTAATTTACACTATTCTCAAAAGTCAAGGTATTATGACTTAAAGTCTTAGATGAGCTGGACTTTAATAAACATCTTAATCATCGTGTCAAATACTTTCATGGCATCGGACGCTTTAAATACTCTTATCAAAGCAAGGCTTTTTTTAAACAGAGTTTTAATTCAAGGTTTAGTCATTGTGATATGTACAATCGTATCTCAAAGAATGTGATAAGAGGCGATAAGTTTAATTAAGCCTTAAATCAAATTCTATAATGGTAAAGCCCACTCGAATTGCGAGTGAGCGATCGTATTTCGCAGTTCATTCATTATTATATTATTATGTACATAACAACGAATAATTAATATATTTTATTAATTTTATTTTATACATCAATAATGTTTAAAATTAATAATATATATTAATTACTCATAATTATTATCCATTATCGTCGAGTTTCGCACAAAGCGGCTCCAGCCTAACACCATCTTAATTCTGATAATGATTTATGACCATTAGCCCGGCCCTGAATAATTGCATCTACCTTAATTGCGAGTGCATCTGCACAGGTGCACACCATTAACGCGCGCCATTGTACACGCGCACGTACGCGCGCACGTGCATGCATGTGTACACATCTACCTGCGTGTATGTACATGCCTACCTATCTACCTACCTACCTACCTGCGAATGCCGAACTGTTGACCAACCGCTCACCGAGCGGGTAGACGCCATCTATAGCCCGACGTCGTCCCGCCCGGCGAGCGATCGCGTCAGTTGGTGCTCAGCTGCCGTGGTGCGTGGAATGTATAGGCGCGTCTCTCGCGGAATCGATATCACGAGAGGAGCCGGATTCTCGCGCGCGCTCGTGTCCCTTCAACGTCAAAAATTCCATACGGAAGCGCCAATCGCCCTGAATACTCCGACCTGCCAGGACATCGCTGAGCCCTCGTCTCGTACGCGTGTGTCCCGCGAAGCGTCCGATCATCCTGACACTTCTCCGACATCGTCCGAATTCGAATAAAAACAGGTAGGCGTACGCGTAAATCACCGTTTGACAACTAGGGATTGCGTCTCCCGTGCATGAATTGTGAATGAATTTTATTCACTTCAACTTATAGCCATGAAGTTAGACTTCGTCGTTAGTTTATATCAGTACTTAACTACAGCCATCGTTTTGTACATTTCTTTCCAGCAATCTATACGTTCTATTATAACTTGTCCTTGATATCTTGAGATTACATGTAATTTACTTATCTTATTTATTCTGTGAATAAATTATAACGCTTGACCTGAAATTGCTCTACGAATTGAGCAAATTCCTATGTATCTGTTTATAACTTTCATTGCCTCTCGAAGATGGTACACTGAGAGAAAAATATAATTACTTTTGGCTATAATTTTATAATATTTCTAACAATAAATATAATTAACTTAACTATATGCATTATTATGTTAATCATAATTATCGTTAGAAATCTTATAAAATTATAGTTGACACCAAAAGTAACTATATATTTTTCTCTCAGTGCATTAGGTGTGGAAAAACTTATTAGAACACGAGACAGTCTTTCTAAAGTGATAAATTATTGACCGTAGAATTGAGAATTTGTATTATTTCCAAACTAGAACATATTTTCAGAGCCTATTTTTTTTCATTGGAGCATATTATTTCCAATTAGTTAATAGAGCATTCGTGTTTCGTTCTGTGATTTTTGTTAAGTATTTAACTTCGTGCGAATGTAGTAATGTTTCGTGGTCAGTACGAATGTGTTGTCCGTCCTATCGATTTTTAGATAAAATCTCGGGCATATCGATCTGTGCCTCGGCACAGGCAAACTTAACCGTGCACACCGGGATTGCAGCTGCGCCGCACCGGCAATTTAAGTTACCTAACTTTGATTAGCTCTATTCCTCACGTCCCTTTCTAGATTCAGCGTGCCAGCTCCGCGCTCGGTGTGTAGAGGACAAAGAGGATCGAAAATTGAATCAGAACACTGTAGGGAGTGCGAGAGACGCACGATTCTCCCGATGTCACGATACTGAAAATATTTACATAGCTGGGTGACAGCGACAGTGATAAGTGATTAAGTAATTAAGTGAGACAGAAGCGTCGGATGATCGTAAGGGGGTCTCAGACCGCGACAATGATTTACGAGATTAATTCAACGCACATATTCGTTACCGTGAAGCTCGTTAGATAATTAAAGTATAATTAAAGTGAACCAGTTAAATTGCTATGTAATTAAAATTAAGCGGTTTAGCTTGCGCGATATCTCGTTTCCCACGCGAAAGCTTAATCCGTTCGCACAGAAAAGTCGAAATACTTGTACGAAGCATCGTGACGCTCGTTAAAGCTTAGGTCTAATTCGAAGATCGACACGAGGCAAATCGTTTTGCTTGAGGAATTCACAAATGAAAGTTTGTCGGTGGAGGTCAAGATATATCTATATATGAAACGTCTTAACATTAATAAACCGCTTGGCCATGGCTTATATCTCTTGACGCAGAAATACCTCGGTATGTTTTAGAATTTACCATCTCCAAGGCAGCAAATGGTTCTTTTTTATTTTTTTGGTATACGGTTTGGAATCGGTCTTGTGTCAGAAGAAAAAATTCTGTCTATTTATCATATTATACATGCAAAACAAATGGAAATGAGCCGAAAGAGAGAGAGAGAGATTCATTGGCTTGAGAAAAATTACTCAAAAATGTGCCAGCGGCTTTAATTAAGCAGTTTCTGGGCTACGGGTTAATTGCGCCTGTTTTCCGTGACGGATCTTTCATGCGTTAACTTTGAAATTCAGGCACCTTGCGTGCTAATTAAATTAAAAATTCTACTAAAATGCAGCTCACTCTGGTTTCGGTAGAGGCTTAATAAGATATATTAAGATATATTCTAAATTTTCTTATTATATCGCTCACGATCCGTAAACTGCTTCTTAATGAAACAAATGGCTTTTTTTTTTAATACACAGCTCTTGATATTTACGTACGATGTCGTGAGACACCCCGTATAGACTAAAAATAAGGTCGATTACCGACCCTCTTTCAATTTACCAAGCAATTGCTCGGTTTGCTCGCGCATGATATCGGCCCTGAAATTATCAATTCCATCTCGCAGCTCCTCGTATCTCCTTCACATTACGCAATAGTCGTTACATCCAATATAACAATCTTTACGAGGTAACTCGTAATAAGAATGCACCGATCGATAATATTCGCGTCCTATGATACGGCGAACGGATATACTCGTGGTAATTGCCGCGACATCATGACACAAATATCGTTCGAGAGGCTGTTGCGCAATCCCGTTAAAATCCGCGTGCATCGCAGGGCTGATGATTAATCGTAAGCGTGTCGCAATGCTTTATTGTCCCTTTCCTGCTGAAGATGATGTCCAGACGAACTTGGCGAGAGCGTAATTTTAACTTAACTCTTCGCAGGCGTCTCTCTGACGTTACAAATACACATACCTTTCTCCGAAGTGTTCAAAAGGAAATGAAACATCGAATGATAACACAGTTATAAATATCCAAAGTAAATAAGTTTATTTTAACTGCGTTCGTAAAAATATACACAGAGAATATTAATAGCCGCCAGTAAAACTTCTGATCGAACGAGATGACTAAATAAAATGAATAATTAAATCTTTTTCTCGAAGCCTTTATTTTTACAGTAAAGATAATTCTTCGGTTATTAATATAAAAATGTATCGAGATATTTAGTTAGATTTATTTCTAAGATAAAATATTTCCTTTTGCTTAATTTTTTTTAACTGTAGAAAATGAATTTAAAAAATGCGATAGTTAAAACGGTAAATTCTGTAGTCCTATTTCTGTTTTTTTCTCGCTTTGAATTATGGTTAATTATTGAGGATTATCAAGTCTTCAAAACACATTAGCGCGGAAAGGATTAAAGAACCGGTTTTTTTGGTTGAGTACCGTAACCTTGCCATCTAGTTTTATTTGCCTCCAGTCACAGCAATATTATCAGATGGACTTTGAGAGATAGGGCATTTCTGTCTCTTTGACTTTGCACAGTTGTGCCTGTAGTGCTTGCGCTCTTGCACAAATCCTAAGTAAACACAATCGCTTCCCTCACGGAAAAATTTCATTAAGTGTAAATAAATGATTACAGCAACTGATCATCTGTACAGTGATTAAGTGGCAGCGGAGTCTATCTGTTGCATATTAAAGAACGGGTCGTCAATTAGTTTGTCCATTCAAAAACGTTCCATCGTAAAATTCTGTTTAATTAATACTTCTTCGTAGCGTCGTTAATGCTTTTTCACATCTTGCACGTGGCCGTAATATGTTCATCATATGTTTGCACTTTCAAAACAAAGTCATCTTAAATATCGTTGATGACTTTATCAATGACTGCGATCTCGATACTGCCACATCGCGCGTAAAATTGGAGCGTTTCGTCACAGCGATGCAACAATACGCGTGGTGTACGAAAAAAAGTGTCGTAATCCTCACATCTGCGACTTTTTCTTCGCGTGGGAGTCGCAAACTTCGCGGTACCCCAAATCCCCCGGCGAGGAAAATAATCATGGCGCGATGCGGCCGGCGCAATATAACGTTAACGAGAAAATTAGGGGCTGCGAGAGAGACGGCGCGATTAACGACTGCCACTTCGGACAAGTCGCGAGAGTCGGACCACTCTTGAGTTAATCGGCTAAACCACAAGGAAGTGCGCCGAGTTCCACCGGCGAACTCCCTGGTGGCAGTTTAATAACGCGCGATGCGTCTCGGGCGCTGCGATGCTACGGGCATGTACCTATACACGAGCGGTTATACGAATTTATCTAATTAGGTGCCAATCGCACTTAATTCTCATTGTCAGTCCGCCGATTAGTCGTTGGATCTAGTTGTTAGGAGCCGTTATAGCCCGTGGACATAAACGGTGCGACTTTCATATCTGCGTTACATCTACGGCTATCTGTAGCAGTAAAACGGGCAAGGCAATCTAAAGTCGAATGTCAAGGTTGATTTACATGGATCAACTTCCTGGGATACTTCGTACCACTGCCTCACGTTACATACATTTTTTATCGACGCGTATAGGCAAACTTAGTTTCTGTCTAAGCGCCGAGAGATCAATGGCTATAAATTTTAACGACAACTTCTTAGTCAGATAAAATACGTACGTTTTTCGGACTTGAGACAAAAAATTCGAGAGACATTATTGCGGCATTTTACATGCTGAATACCTCGAATTTAAATGAACAGATTTCGTAACATTTAATTACGCTGTTAAGCATTGGTTTAATAGGTTTTTTTTACCATCGGCAATTGCACAACTATAAATAATAAAATAGTAATAAATCTTAGTAATAAATCAATAAGTGGTAAACATTAAATTATTTGGAAGTTATCGTTAAAAAAGGTGAAATATTCGGATATACAGACAGAGGTTTCGAAATTTCTCGGCGAGCGATAATGTTAATGCCCCTTCGCGCAATCGCGCGCCTAAATTCGCTCTCATAAATAGAACTCCTCGATTACGCCGGCGAATCGTGGACGAACAGCTCGCAACGCTCCGTTACGCGGAACGCATACGGAAGTACACTCGCGGAATAATCTGCCGCATTCCGGAAGTTCCATCCAGATGATTCGCGGATTACGTCAGAGTTGCGCGCGCGAACCCAGTAATTAATCGCGAAAGCGAACAATCGGCGCGTGGCATTATGTGGACGACGAAATTTGCATGGAATTCGTTGCGTCTCTCGGGCAAAAAAAGAGGAGAAAGAGGAGAGAGAATCGCGGGGCGGTTTCCCTCGGCTGCGTTCGGTTTCCGCAGGGACGGAGTGAAAACCGCGCGCGAGCGAGACACTCGCGGAATTTCAGGATACCGCCGTGCGCGCGTTGTGCACTTCCGCATACGAACGACGCGAGATACGCGTATGTCGTGAAATTCCGAAGCGAGAAAGCCACGCGCGAATGGCTTTCGAAACTCATATGAGAAATCATAGAGGTGCATTTTATCAAAATTAATATCAATTCCCAGAATGACGATAAGATACGTTTATCAAAATAGAACATAAAAGTACATCGGATAGTAAAAAGAGATTGCGCGTGCACTTGTAATACATTTTCATTTTGATGAAAATTAACGTCGAAAATGTTCGCTTGAAGCCAGCAACGTCACTAATTAAATTTTTAATTAATACCAAAATATAATGATTGTAACAATCTGTAAGTGGACAAAATGTAGCAATACTTTTTTTTAATTAGCCATCTACTGGCGTATTCATTTTCACATCTCTCTCTCTTCGTCGGCCGATCGGCAATTTTCCAACGTAAAAGAGGAACCTCCGGTGTTTCGCAGACTTTTCGAGTCCCCGTCAGCAGCTCGCGAGAGATCGCGCCTGAGCGGTATCGCGCAACGACGACGGCGGACCGTTACGCCGGCGAGACGAAACAAAATGCAGAGGTAACCGCGAAAAAGCAAGCGGCGTGCAAAGCCGGCTCTCCCCGGCTCTCGCGGGCCGCGCCGCTCGTAAAGTCAAGTTTACGGTAGACCGGCACCGCCGCTGCGCGACTTTGCGCAACGCGCACGCACGCACGCACGCACGCACGCACACGCACACGCGCGCGTGCGTTCCCGCTACTTCTGTCCGCCGTCCCCGGCGGCGATGCGAAATCCGAGGGATGCAAAAATTCCGGCGGTATCGAAGGAAAAGGCCGCAAGGCTCTCGGGCCTCCGTTCGGAATATTGACGTGAAAGTCTTAGAGACTCGCCGTGTCAACTCGTAACAGTTTCGTTCCCGTCGCGGTGCCAGCCGCGCCCGTTTAACACGATCGGTCGAAATATCGGCTTTACCGTTGGCTCTTGTTGCAGCCACGTATTCCTTCATTAAACAGATGACGTGCGAATTTTAATTCGCTCGTTCAGCTCGTTACCGAGAAGTCTGATTCATTGTGAATGCCATGAAATGTATATATATAGGTGCATCGTATCTTTGTGATGTATGAATTCATCGAACACTCTGACACTGATTTCAAATAATTTTTTGGAGCTATGAATATTTACAGCAAATTAAACTTTGTAAATGTAAATATGTAAAAAGTTTTATAGTCGCAAATTTGTTATAAAAAAATGTTTTTATATTGTTATACGTAATCTAAAATATTGAATTATTATAAACAGATAGGTTTTTATGTAAACATAAATATAATACTAATTAAGTATAATATTAATTAATATTAATTAATCTTTCTACATTTTCAAGTTCACACAAAAAATTTTGTTTTTTTTCTATATTATGCAAATATGTATTGAAATGTTAAATTATCATAAAAGAGTATAGTTTTTATTATCATAGAATGCAAATATATGAATACATAATATGAAAATCTCTACATATTATGAAATATATTAACAAAAATTTTAATGTGTTATTATACGGAATATGTAAATTAAAATGTCAAATTATGATAAAATGGTTCTTATTATCATAAAAATCCAAAAAACTTACAGTCTCAAATTTATAGACAGAATTTATGAATGTGGTCGAGAAAAAGCGAGTTAATTTTCTAATAAAAATTTTATACTTTGATAATCGGACATTTCGAATTACAGTTCTGAGAAAAGCGGATTATTATCTGCAATATTCAGCAACAAACGAAATGAAATCGTGTCATTAATGCATCATCGTAATGTATCTCTTAACTTGCTTCGCATCTTCCTGGAATAAACCGATATTTGGGATCGTCGTAAAAGCTTGAATGGGCTCGTTAACGATTAATTATACCCCTTTGTCGTAGCCAACTCCGATAATCGGCGAATTTACTGACGGCGATAACGAAACGCGTACATATAATTCGACCGTATTAACTCTCTCAAGACAGTGCGAAACATGCTGACATTCGCATGACAGTAGAAAGATATCCACGGTGACACATTGCGCCAAAAAGATAATAAACAGCCAGACTGTGTATATTTATCGCGTCAGAGCCAATTTCAGTGAGAGGCACGTACGTTTCAATACAATGTTGAGAATGCCCCTTCGAGGACGAAACTCAGGTAGCTGTAGCAGGCAAAATCGCATGCAAGGAAGTACGTAATCCGAGGCGGCGGTGCAACGGAACGTCGAATTATGGATTTTTCCGATCGCGCGATGTGCGAGCTGGCTTGCATGATGTTGTGCCCTTCGGTTTATTCCGACCTGTGTGCCAATGTTGAGCGTAACGAATCCCCTGCCCGCGCGTGCTTATTTTATGGAATGTATGATTACCCAGTTATAGACTATTATTTCGAAACGATCCGCGGAGAGTAGGGACCCCGGCGTCTTGGCGGATTCATTCTTGCAGGCGGTATATTTCCCTTCGTGGAAGGCGAATACCGCGCGCGAGGCCCCGCGCGCGCCGGACACCATATTTTCCGCCGTGCAGAATATACTTCAAGTTTTAGGTACGATCGCCGCGGACGTTTAGATTCTCGAGAGCGGAGAGATTTTTGGATTACGACGCGGTTTAAGAGCGTGCCAGGATGGGACTTTTATAGCGAGATAGCTGGGAGATGCTAATAGGCTCCTGTCGCCTTCCTGTCAGGTGCGAAAACGAAGAACGCGAGGAAATACGCACAGGCTTTCCTGCAGGTGCAGGCGACGACCGGAAAAGTATTAAGCGAGTTTAGTCACGAGTTTAGCACCTACAGTCCCTTTTAATGCTCGTCGTGCTTTTGTGTCCGTTATTCTTTTTGCGATCGCACTTCCGTTTAATATTCTCGCGGACGCTTGTTTTACAACGTAGCCGGTCATTTGAAACGAATAGACAATCTAATTGCCTTCCTGTTCACCTCGACGCGTTTATCGCTTCTAACTCTCGTGGAATTCGAACGATCTGGGTTTCTTGCAACAATCGTTTTTCGACGATCGCCGCATAGCGTGCCGTCAAATGCAAGTTTCATACTTCACGTACTTGTTCGATGCGCATTAATTCAACTTTCCATCTTATGTATGTACCAATTATTTTATAGTACGGAGCATGTAGCATATGGCCACTCTTACGTTAATTAATATTACATGTAAAATGATTTTATTTATATCCGACTATAGGCAGCTTTGCGACTTTGAAACTTACTCGAATGCAATCTTCGTGTTCTCCGAGTCTATTCTTAGGCTAATACATCCATATGATTACCTTCCCTGACCTTCCCACCAGAAGTCCATTGTAGAAGGAGCGCATTATCGTCGCGCGACCGGTATGCAAGTTCGGCCGATCGGCCGATCCGCTTAATGACCCTCGCGAGCGACGCGCCAGTAGCCTTCCTTTGAGTAGACGACGCATTAGCGCCAATAAGACGCGTCGCATTGCGTTGCATGCAACCGACCGGCGCGTCGCGACCGGGACCGGGGTCTGCAGCAGACAGTAAGCAGCAAGTAGCCAGTAGTCCCTTGTATACATAATCGCTTCCGAAGCCTCCGCTCGCGCGCAGCACAGAGAGTTGGATTGGCACACAATCGCGCGCCGCAATAAACTCGCATCGCGAGCGCGAAGCAAACGTTTCACTCGCGTGACACACTTGACATTCGCCCCGTCTCTTTCCATTCCCGTCGCGGCCGATCGCCGCCGATACGTACACCGGCCGGCCACACCCGGTTTTCTCTCTTTCTCCGGGCGCGCGTATGCGTGCGCGCGCGTGTGCGTGTGTACCTGCTTTATCTTTTGCACGGAGGTTCAAGGATAGGATGCCTAAGCGCGGAGGAGCCGAAGGTATACCGCGCGCGAGCCGGCGGCGGCGGCGGTGGGGTTTCGTGACGAGGAGAGACGCCTGCGTTTTTCGCGCAATCTCCGACTGCGTTTATCCGGCTATACGGCTGCACGGCCGCGGACGCTTATAATCATCGGCAACGATCGCCGCCGCGGCCGTCGTCGTCGTTTCTACACGCGCGAGCGTGTAATTTCGCGCGGAATGTCAAAGCGCGGAAAAATAGGCCGATTAGAGCAAAAGGCGGCGGTCTTTAATGAGCTACGAAATTATGCACGGCAGTTTCTTCATAGGCCTCAACTATACGCGCCGATCGCCGATCGGGAGATATTCAGATATTTAAGAAGCAGCCTTGGCTTTTTAGCGTCTTCATTCGCGTCGTCGCGCCGTCCGTGTCTTTACGATCGATCGATCGGGATCAACGATCGAGGGAGTATTTTGTGTAGGCACGACGACGGCGACGATGTTGTTTAATGCTTCTCGAACGGGCGGCTCCCTCCGATCGAACTCCCTTGACGATCGTCTCGATCCGACTCCGCGGTTAGCGGGATGCCGATCGCCGAGAGCGGCGCGATCCTTGTGGCGAACGCGTCGAAGTGCACCGCGATTGTAACCGGGACGTCGTAGAAAGTGGTTGTGATTTTTTTTTTTGCGGTCTCTGCTGCGATACGGTTCTCCGCGTCAGTATTGATCGTGTGATCCGCTGTGAATCCAGGCCGTTGAAAGCGATAACGTTATAGACCTCGTGTCTCTCTATAGATCCTTGACTCCGCGAATCGTCTTTACGTTATTACTGTCTAAATTAACAGGATTGTTACGAGATATCCCTGATTTCTCGTACCATCTGCAGATTCCTTTGATTAATTTGTGGTTCTTTCTTGGCCATTAGTATCAGAGATATCGCTAATCTTCGTGCAATAAGAATTGCTTGGAGATGAATAAAATTCGAATTTTTTCAAGTGCGAAGAGAGCGGTATATTTGATTAATAAAACAGCAAAATTAAAATACATCCTTCACACATAAGTGCGATATTTATAAAGGTATATTCAGAAAGGTATCTTTAGTATACAGAACGTGCTGCAAATTTTGATAGCCATGTTTTCCCACCGGCTATTTATGCAGCGCAAATAGTTTTGTATAGTAAAAAGAAAAATAACTTGAGACAGCCAGAGTGACATATTCATGCAATATTTTTTTATTGTAAATGATCTCCGACATTGCTGAAATTATGTCTGCCCGTTTCGGGACATTCATGAATGCTAATATGTCTGCGTGAAATCAATTCTGGGAATGTCGTATCTAAGATGTCGAAAAAAGTGGTTTTGTGCACGTCAATCTGCGTGAATTTCGTCATTCATTATGGCAGTATGTAAAATAAAACGCGGTAAACAAGAAACATGCCAATTTTCATTTCGACTGACAATGAGTAGCACGCCAATCAATTTGCGCCGTACGTAACGTATTTACGTAACGCGAACTTAATTGTAAGGTAATTATGCTGATGCACTGGAAGCGTAGCACATCATTCTTCTCTGTACGTGCGACTCTATTGTAAGTGCGAATTTCATTCGCGTTACCGCATCGGGAGCATTTCCATGGAAACCTTGTTGGTATTGCTGTTCCAAGAACATCGGCTTTCTTCCGTGCTGCCGCATTATTTTTACGACATTGGTTATGAAACATCCCCGCAGTATTTAGGGCGGTATCTTTCCTGCGCGATAAATTACATCGTTAAATAAAATACTGTTCAATTGATTGCGTGCGGCACATTGCTTGCTCGGCACATTAAATGTAAATTTCGCGGCAAGATTGTGGAAAGTAATCGAAAGAAAATTACGGTAGACACGACAGCTTTGAAATTCGATTGCTAGACTCGCGGTGCGCGATATCGATCGTGTGTAAGAATAATTCGGGACATAGCAGCATTAATACGAGAGCAATTTCAAGTATGGTAATAAAGATTATAGGGCGTAACTGGGGATAATAACAACGTGACACGTTACTTTTAAACCTAAACATCTAAACCTACATCTAAACTTTAATCTAGTTTTGAAAGTGAAGGGTTCGCATACCGTTAATTGAGCGATTTCTGTCCGTAAGACGTACACTGGTAATTATTACGAACTTTTTAATTTTTTTGCAAAATAGACAAGCAACAATTATTTATGGACAAATATGCTCAAATAATGGACAACTGAAGTTCATATATAATTAATAAAAAAAAAAAACAGAGGTGCTGATAAAATTTTTTTTATTTTTAATCTTTTTACAAGACAAAAACAATTATTTATAGACAAATGTGGACAATCAAATGCCATATCAATTTATAAATATTATAATATATAATATTTTATAAAAATTCACATTTCGAAGTACAAAACTCCATAGATCTCTTGCGCCAAGAATGCAATCCAGGTTTTCTACCGTCCCACACCGGCGGTGGGTTCCTTCGCACCGTCTCGCGCACGCGGTGTGTAATGACACAAATTTAAATGACTGCGGTCGCTCGTGGGCGGCGTTGCTCGTAAGAGATCGCAATTAGGATCCGCCGCCGCCGTGAGAGAGAAGGAGACCGGGTGGGAAGGAGAAAGAGAAAGATAGATATTCGGTACGCAAGGCAAATACGACGCCCTTCGCGTGAGAAAGTGCGGCGACGAAGGGAGTCGCGTTTCCTCGCTCTCTTCCTTCCTCCCTTGGGAAGACGCGACGTGCCGCCGGTGGCCATCGTCGGGAATCCGTCGACGGCCGCGTAAACGCCTTCACGAATTTCACGTTCGTCGCAGTTTTACAGCGCGATACGGCGATATGTACCGCTGCTGCGTAAAGCAAACAGCGGAACGAAGACGAAAAGCTGAGCTTTTAGTAGCTTCGAGAAGTTGGCGCGGTTGACGTTACCTCGCCCGATGCCGGGCGAGTTACGAGTTATTTCTCGGATCGGATCTCACGAACGTGATTGCAATCTCTTTCATCTTGTTTCTTCTTCTTCGTTACTTCGCATATAATGTAGATCCCAAATGCCGGAACTAAAATCGGTCGAGTGAAGTGATAACCGTAGATGTATCATTCTAATGGCGAGTAATATGTACGATGAACTCTACTATTAAAACATCCTTACGACACACAGTTAATAATTTCATGTCGCAACTGCAGTAATACCGGTTGAAATACATCAATAGCTAATTTGTGTGACAGATGTACGGGATACAATTTTCATTCTCAACGGTAAAATTGAAATCCCACAATTGCGGGTACCTAATGGATCCCGATATTCCGCGATGAAAGTCTTTATATTGATAATAGATAGAAAGATGTGATGTCTTTTATAAAAAGGAAAGTCATGCACTTACATGCACTTATCTTGCGTACAGGCGAGATTATCAATTTCAATGACCGAGGCGATACCGTACGCTTTTTACAATGTCTAGATTATACTTTTGTGTCTGCCGTGTATGAAAGCGCCGGCGAAAGTTTTGCGGAGTCAACGGCCTTCCAACGGATCCGAGGATGCCCGTTACAAGAGTACCCCTACTCGTGTTTTTATTGCATCCACCTGTAATATCATCGATGCGCCGTTTACTCCGTTCTTTCCTCGTGTAATCTACCGAGATATCGATACTTTGTTTTGCTTTCAATAATAAGTGCACGCAAACTTCATTTTCTCTATTAATTGGAAAATTGTTACAGCCGTCCGTCATCCAGTGTATGATTGCAAAATAACGAATGTCTTAAAATCCACGTGACATTGAGGTATCTAAGCAGAATTTTAATTCTCAAGCATTTGCATTGGGTTAATCTTATACTTAAAAAAATTTTGCTCGTTTCTTTTTTTTTTTATGTGAAGTTGTCTAGACTCGCAATCTTTATAATTAAATATTATCCAGTTTCAAGGAGGATCTAATAACAAGTCTGTCTCTCAAGGAGAGTATTGGTAACCGGTATCACTCTGCATAATTTTTACGTATTCAAGAATGCACAGTATCCAAGCAGGTCATGTATTTTCTCTCAGATACAGCGTAGATTTGTTCGAAGAAGACGCGCATCTAGGCAGAACGCCTCTCACGTTCGGAAAAACCGCGGCTGCCGTGCCATCGACTCGCGTTAATTTCGCAATCGTAAGTCATACTTCGCAATACCCGCGCGCCCGCGATCCTAGACAGCCATTTAGAAATCAGTTTCCCGCAAGTGTGGGTATACGCACGAGGCCTGTACTCGCGAGTGTATCGTCTTAGCATACAATCGTGGGACGACGCGACGATGCGGTAAGGATCATGCTCGATTTCTTCTCTCTCTTCTCATCTTTCTCTCTTTCTCCCCGTCTCCTTTTTTTTTCCCATCTCCCCGAGTTTCTTTTTTCCGCAGGCCACCGTCCCGCGATTTGACCCACCGCAACAGTTACCGCAAACGAAAACGGCCTTCTTTGTCCGCCTGTATCTTTCTTTCGTTCTCTCTTTCTTCCCTTTTCACCTCCGTGATTCCTCTTTCGTGTATCCGCCCGCGAGCAGCCGAGCCACTTTCGCGAGAGCGAAATATACTGGGTCGCCCTCGCCGCATCGACGCTCGACAACGATCGTGGGATTTCGCCGGGCTTATTATACGTGACGCGATGAAAGACGTGAAAAAGCTGAGGGCAACATTTAATCCCATCCGGATCAGACACTGATTCATAATAAGACGAGCTGAGGAATTATTCAGTGTATTTTTTATTCCATCATGGGGAATTATATTTACAATAACAATATATTTATTACAATTTATACAAAATTAAAATCGTAATTAAGATTATAAAGATTTCTTTATAAAAACTAAACTAATTTTATAAATATTAATGTCTTTATAAAAACTAATTTAAGATTTCTTCATAAAACTAAAATCTCTCTCTTGTATCCAACGAAGTTCAAGAGATAATACCAAAGATTTTCGAATTCTGGAAATATTTCATGTTCAGAACATTTTCATTTATTAGTAAAGCATTCTCTAGACGGTTAAGTGTTGAAAAGTTGCGCGATACGTTGCAATAAATGCACTTTGCACAAAATCGCTCCTCTTATTCTCTCTTCGCCATTGATAATATCTACGCATATATAAACTGCTTTTAATTGGATAGGACATATTCATAAATGATGATGATGATAGTGCTTCGGAATGATAAGTGCAACGATGACATAACTATGTACATACACACGTTTCTACGGAAACATTATTAAAGAAAATCATCGAACGATAATACATGAAGTCACCGGTAAGATTAATCGGGCAAAGATTTTGATGCACGCCGTAATATTTTATCACTTCTCGCGCGTGGCTGGTTCTGTCAACTTTAATATTAATTAATCAAACGTCAACTTTAATCGATCTGCATTAAATCTCTGCATCCTATCAATGAATATGTTGTAGAAGGAAAAAATGACTAGATTATAATTATACTATATTTTTAAGCAATGACGATGATATAGTGCTTATGATAAGAATGATGATATCACGATGACAATTAAAAATATATGTGTATACATATATTTTATACATATATACATACACGCACATGTAAGAACGTTATTACAAGATTAATATAAATGAAAAAATTGTATTAATTAAAAGGGGTTGCGAAATTAATCCTTGTTTTTAACCTTGTATTCGATACTTCATATAGACATCTTAATGCAAGTCGAGAGGCAGTACTTTTTTTTTAGAAAAATTAAATTTATGATCGATTAATATTTCATTTGGCCTCGCGAATAATTTAGGCCTGCTCATTTGTCACCGCTGGTCCATTATACTAGCATAATTCTTTCACAATGATTCTTTGCCGACATTGTCTCTGACATATTTCTCACAATGTCAAGTACTTATGTCGGTGGATTCTTCGCACGTTCGAGGTCACCTGAATTCGCGAATTCACTTCGAGATTTCCTTCTAAATAAAGAAACTTTTGTAGCTGCAATTCGAAGATTTCTACGGATTGCGAGCGTTTATCCGTGTAATATCGTGAAAATTTACCGGAAAATTTAATATGAGCGGACGACCACTTGATCTATGTACTTTTAACAATTTTGCGAGGAAACCTCGTCAGTAATGATGACAGCGCAGAGGAAACGAGGAAAACTGTTGGTAGTTTACGTCGTTTTCTGTATGTTAATAAGTTACTCAATCATTGGCTTCTCCCCCTGCGAATTTGTAATCACGTTATTCCCCACAGTAATCTTAGTCCGATTATTCGCTTCTTCTTTTCTATTATATGTACAGTCTTGATTAATTTTTTATAAACTTTTTTTTACGCTGGATAACGAGAGGTAATTAATATTGATAATTATGATATTAAATAAAATAAAAAATAAATTACGGACTTTAATTAAATTCTTGCTACGTAAATATTCTTGGCGAGGAATATGAAGGAAACGCGCGGTAAATTTAGAATGTCTTAGCTCCCGCATCGAGCATAAATTCCGGACTATCCTGGAAGACCTTCGTTTACTATCGACATCATATATCGGCGGAAATTTTAGCTGTGACCAAGTGCCTAGTCAAAGCCGCGCGACATTGTGAGCGTATGATAATCACGCATAATCACTCGTGATAACGTCGTACCGTGTGTTTGTCAAACAGGTTTTCTTTTTCCGCGATCTAGGAATTCCGCAATTAACCATCCGACGAATCCATCATTGCGTCGTGAGTACATGACATAATCTAACCGAAGTGACGGCCACGTAGTACATACATGTTTCACACTCGACAAAATTTTATTATATGACAAGTTAATTTAATAAATATATGATTAACTTTGAATACGCAGTAAACTGATTAATCTCTTCTAACTTTCTTCCTTCGACAGTATTTTGAAAAAAAAAAAAAGATTTTCTTATCAGTTTCATAACGAAGAAAATTTATCAGGTTAGCCAGGTTTGTAGGAACAAATTCATATGCAGTCTTAAAAACTCTAAAGCATCAAGCTAAACAAAATATTTTTTTTAGTTTTTAATTAACAATTTTTTTTTTAACAAATTATTAACAATTCGCTATGTTACTCTTAGGTGTCTTATTTCAACTTGTTAAAATTAGAAATAATAAATATATCTATATTAAATACGTAAATTGGTGATTTTGTTGACGTGATTATTTTTCCTGTTTTATGAAAATAATAAAAAAGAGGTTTTATGCAAAGTAAATTTGACAAATTGTAGTTTAATAAATAACTAATTATTTAATGATGGCAGATCATCATTAGACAATCAGGTTAAATTCTAAATTCAATTAGACATCAGGTTGAAAACATGTTAAATTCACACGTATTTACGTCAATACGAGCGATTTCTTACTCATTCCTTCGCGTGTCAATGGAATGTTCCATTAGTTTATTTCTTTTTTATCTTATCTCCGTAGCTATATACTAGAAAAGGCTAATTAACAACAAATAGATACACGTGTATGGTACCTCTTTGATGTAATTATATACGTCATTATATTAATCGGACTTCTGTAACATTGCTATAAATAACAATGAATATAATCGTCTGTGAGTGATAATTAAAAGTAATTAAATCAAATAGTTACGATTGTGTAACAGTGCAGATTATTTTTAAATATTCTAATAACGCGCATAAACTTCTTTTCATGTCATATTGTTCTTTCGTATCGAATATTCACACAGATTTTACAAAACTCAATTAAAAAAATTAATAGTTTGTATAATTTAAAGTACGGAATTAGAGTAGTATATTTTAAACGTTGTGTTTTTCTTCTTTAATTTGTAGATAATAATTTAAAGATTTTTATCTTTACTGTTACATCCATAAATACATTATCATTTATTTTTGCGCGTGTATTTGCACTTATAAATTAAAATTTCGAACTCATTTGATTTTCTTAATTAATCAAACCATAATATGTGAATTGTAACATCACCGTGGTATCGCTGTACAGCACGCCTTGACCGAGCGACCTCAAGTTGTTTACACGAGTCTAATTAATGCACAGCGACATCGGGGTTAAATATCCATGCGGGTTAAACGTCGGATCATCCCGAGAATCGTGCGAAGAAGCAAGTCGCCGGTCGCAATTATCGGCGCCTTGTCGCTCTTTATCCGGCAAAATTACAGATCCGCGGTACCGCGCGCCAATACGCACGTACGCGATTCCATTCACACAAAACATACCGGGCGAGACGGACAGACCGCAGGTGTGGCGACCAATGTCAGTCTTGACGTAACACGGTCTCGATCCGCACGGCGACGATGATGACTCTGTGCAACGTGAATTGGACAGACGGAGGTTTTACGCACCGTCTGCCTCGCATCGAGCGCATAAACGGCTTTCAGTTACGCGACGACAACGACGGACGGCCAATAAATCCCTGGCGATTTATTTCCAGTAAATCACACTTGTTCTCCGTCGGGCACCCGTCGCGCCGGCCCGTTTCTTACGTAGATGCAAATCCACCGGCTATTTTTAAACCCAATCTCGGCAGGCCTCGAAGAGTTATGTTACGCTGGAATATGTTTATCTTGCCGATCTTTCCGAAATTGCAAATCTTAAAAGTCTCTCAGTCGTAAAAACGCGGTGACCGAAACGCATATTTTTTTTCCCCGCGTTGCGGACTGCCAGGTTTTGAAGCTACATTATTAAAGATTACCATTTTTATGCATCTTATTTGAAAGAAATCTTGTATTTAATATCTAAAATTATGGAATCGTGTCAGTAAGGAAGGCAATATCGACTGCTTCCCTTTTCTTTCTTTTTCACTGATTTTTGCTATAAATATTTGCTTCGTTATATCAGTTTGCGTAATTTATATATAATATAATTTGCGTAATTTATATATAATATAAATTACATTTAGATTGTGTAATTTATATATAATATAAATTACACAATCTAAATAGCTAAATAAAGTGTTAAATAATACATCAACTCGTTGTTACGTTGTTGCAATAGTGATACACGGTTTTTTAAACATCAAAATTCTGCATATAATGTGTCTTTTTAAGTGTGAGTTTTTTATAATAACTCTTATACTACAATCGCACATATTAGCCACGTGTATTTAATGCGGAAGAAAAAAAATTCGTTTGTAAAAAATTTTCCTCGGAGGAATTCTCATAAATAATCGTATCAAATCTTATAAAACTTTAATTTAAAAATATCAAAATGTTTCATGTAAGCGTATTTAAGGATTCATATTTCCTAATTATGAAGTTCTGCTTGGGAAGAAAAATCGTGCGGTGCATTGTCAGGCTTAATGCACACAGGTCATTAATTTTCTCGGTTAGATTCGAAGTTAGCGATAACACCACTAAATGGTCAACAGACAATACAAATGCAATGCGGTTGCTTATTTACTTATTCCGTATGTGATTATATAATTAATTGACACGTGTAGAATGTATCTGAGTGAATCATATCGAAAACTGACTGGAAAAAAAATCTAACAAAATGCTGATATTTTTTCTAAAAGAGCTTACATTTTTAATTTTATACAATTTTTAATATTTCTGATTCCCCTTATGACTTCCTTAAAGTATTTTATTTCTACATTTGCAAGCATTTGTGTTACATATAACCAAGAGAGAGCTTTCTGCGTAATCGACGAGTTACGACCGCGCTGTCGTAATTTTTATCGTCCACATTATTTTGCAAGAAATGCAGCAAGTCGCATGTCTAAACAACAAGAGCCCACCTGTCGCTGCATAACTACGCGGATTATACAAAGACGATTATTCACGCTGGCCGCACATGTTTCAATTATGAGAAATATTCGTAAACAACATAGCAGCGCCGCGGTAATGTAGGATATTTAACGAATGATGATAGACAGTTTTAGGACTAGAGAAACGCATCAGAAGAAGCGAAAAATATTCATGCGAGTCCGGAAATGTTTTCTTCCCGGGTTCTTTCGCAATCCTGAGACAACTAACTGCCAGGTATGCTCCAGCAGTGCGCAAAATAATTCTCCACGGAATACTAAAATTTGCAATTGCGATCGGTTTTTTTTTTAATGTTAATTCCAATGACCAAATAATTAAGAAAATACGAAATCCAGTGGAACGCTTTTCTTTAATATAATCATTGTGCGTTACAACAAGTACATCTTGATTTAATGCGTGTTAATTTATTCGTCGATTGTTATTGTTAACGGTTGACGAAACACGACACTCATTACGACCAAGAGCC
>VBVQ01003105.1:8773-20617 GCA_011636635.1 Tetramorium simillimum | reverse complement strand
GGGGAAGACGATGAAAGAAAGAGAGAATAGACACAAAAGTTTCATCACGCGTTACGTTATACTATGTATATACATATTTATTACACATGTATACTGCAGTATATGAATTTTTCTTCTAATATAAATTATGTTAGATATTTATACATACATATATAATACAAGTATGAAATAAAAATAAGATATTTCTATACATACTGCAAAGTTGAATTGGAGATATAGTAGAATTTCATTTATGAGTTTATAGATAAAAGACAAAGGTATCTGAATAAAAGATACGCATAAATTCAAACATAACGAGATTTGTCAACGAGATAAGAAGATTACACACATAAGACATTTAAAAGAGAAAAATTTACCAAGTATCCATTAGCTACAGATCAAGATCAAGTTTTACGATATATATATATATATATATATATATATATATATGTATAGCTAAAATCCACTGTAAAGTCTTTATGATCTCAGTGCAATGTGATTTAAATAATTTAGTTTTTCGGTTGAAATGTCCGACTACCGTTCACCGCTAATAAAATAAACAGCCTATTATCCGCAGGCTCAAGCTTAATGCGTGTTGCTGTATTTTCCAGATATAAAACCCTCTGCAGATAATCCAAAATAACAACAACGGAACTTCTTTGTCCGCGTACACACCTCGGGCTGTGCGCCAACTACCTATGCAAACAACGGTTACACACAGACTTATCGTTGTCTCGTACGTTTAGGTGTGTTTTATAAATGAAAACGTACAACGCTCGACATAGGATAGAATTTTGTAAAATATATCAACATCAAATATGTTATAGAATTCTCTGTAGAACTATGCTACGTCAATTTCGTGAAGATATTTAAATGTGTCATATTTTTTAATACACGCATTGAAAAATAATTTTTCTTGGCTGCCCATATAAATTTTCTCGTATGTGTAATTTTTTATCTGGCTAACAATTTCAGATATTTACACGCGTAAATATCTTAATATTGGAAATCTTTGACACACTACATTAATACCAAATCTTTTTATTTAAATTTGCTCCATACACATGTGTATAATATATTATATATATGTATAAATTTTTTTTTCAAGTTTTCTAACGATATTTTTATGCGATGTAACTAATTTTGCAATACGAATTACTGTAATACGTTAAAAGGGATCTGCTCTTTTCTTTCAACCCTGATTTGAAGTTTTAAAATTTAGCATGCATCGAAAATAAAGCAAATTTAAACGAATGCACGAATCAACGTGGTCAAAGTTTGAAGCAACGAGTCGAGAGCTCCTCTGTTGCTGCGCTCAAAAGGAAAACGAGAGTGCAATCATTCGAGAAATTAGGGACGACTCTTAGCGGAGAGTCGACAAGCTGTAGGTGTTATTTTAGGCCCCGTACACAAAGCCGCGCGGCTAAGTGAGTCGAGCCCGAGCGAACGAAACAAAAAGGGCAGCAATGGAGCCAACAAACCCCTAATCTAACGCTATCTAAAACGGCAACCGTCTAGATACCGCTCCATCATTCCTATCGCGGGCACATTCTACATGCCTGCCTTTGCAAGTTTCATACGTATAGACGCAAATAGTTTGGAAAAATTTCTTCAGAGCCACATCGATCTTTACTATCTTTACTATAAGGATAAGATTGGTACGAAGAAACTATGTTGTAAGAGCCGCGGCGCGCACTGGCGTATAAAATTCATTTCGACTCGCGGAGGTTTGACGCCTTGATGAGTAGGGATGATTTAGGTGATTTTCCGCGTGGCAACTTTGCACGACCGACCCATGCAGCCTGTTTTATATTCCTTGTTTATAGAAATAACTGCGAAACACGACACCCCCGTGGTAGTCACCCCACCGCCTCTACAACTCGCCCCTTTTGTGAAGGTCTGCTCGCTCGCAAAATCCCAGAAGCGTCTATTGTTGGCGCAACGGCGCTACGCTGCATTCTCGTCGAAGGATCGATCTCGTCGAAGAAGGAAGGAAAAAAAAAAGGAAGAAGAAAGACGTCGGTCCTTCATTATGGAATTACGTAACTGTAAATTGAGCAAATACAACGGGCGCCCCATGGCCCGCAGGCCCGAACTTGCATTTTGCCTGCGCCACCGGGCCCCCGGCAACATGGCCTGAATATATATCGTGTTACGAGCAACCAGAGTAACTCCTATCTGAACGAGACATCTAACGAGAAGAAGTTGCCGGGATGCAACAAGCGCGTCACCTGAAAGAACAGGAACAGTATCGTTTGTGTGTTTGCACGCGCGCACCGGCATGAGGAAAGAAGGACGTTAGGCGTTTACGTTAAGAGATTCTCATGTGAGAAGGGCTCATGTGAGAAGCTTTCGAGAGACGAAAGAATAGTCGTCTCTTGAACAGTCGCGCGCGCGCGCGCGACTGTAATCCAACTGTTGTACACATCGACTACACTATACCATATTGGGTATAATCATACTTCTTGGAATCATACTATAAGAAACACTTTTTTCCTGGTATATGGAAAATGTACAGCTTGTGTACAGCTGTGGCAGAGGAGAAGGGCTGTATTAAATAAAGATGTATTAAATAAATATAAATTACCGTCTCACACACGATATCGCGCACGGTGTGGCGTGATCGATTAAACCTGCCCTCTCGCTGTCAATCTCAAACTTTTACATATCGTTTATACCTGTGTTTTAATTGAGTACAAGACAACTCGAGTCCCGGGTCGACATTCGAGATGTCATAGCGAACAAGCGTCTCTCCTTGATACAGGAGATTCAAATCCGTATTAAGACGAGACCATGCGGTCGGCACAAAAGAAGCGCGCGCGCATTGGCTGCTAAGTGGAGCATTTACACTCGAAATTCGCACCGCGTCACGCCATTGAGGTCAGATTAGCCTTAGCCAGGATTACGTAGGTCGGGAGTGGTTGTACGATCGTCGAGTGTCGGGTGGATTCCCATACGAGACGAGACGAGGCAATTTCTAGGACGCTACGGGACACCGTAGCGTAGCGTAGCTGGCTCACGCAAGACTGTGTCATGAATGTCATGACACACACCATCGACAAATGCTAATAGATGATGCATTTAAGATCATGCTCCAAGCTACGTCGCAACGTCGCGCTTACCTTTTTCGCTTCGTGGACTTTGTGGACTACTTGAAACGATAATGATGCCGCATCATTAATTATCGACTCCTTCAAGGATATAAAAATCAGTTGCGTGTGCGCGAATAAACTACTTGTTACACAAGATCGCGTCAATATCGCGGCATTAATATTCATGTTTCCAGCAAAATGATGTGACGCGCACAAGTATCGCAAGAAGTAAATATTCATTTCTAAATAACAAATAAATTTTACGTTTTAATTAATATGTCGTTGCGTCTACACAGGAAGGAGATAATTTAAACATCGTTTGCAATAATTTAATATCAATCAAGTAGGAGGAAGATTGCAAGCAGCAATTGCATTACTTTCTCGAGTAATAATGATAATAATAATAATAATGAAGAATAATGAAAGCCAATGGAAATGATGAAAAATCTCGGCGGAACCGATCGGAAGGGGCGGGGAGTGTCCCGGGGTTTCCCGTGACAGGATTTTGATGGTATTGTATTGGTAACTGGGAATGACACGCGAGCTTCTCCCACAGGATGCGTCATGGGATCCTGGACAACTAATTTACAGGGCGGCGGTGTAGAATAGCGACATTGATGGATACAATTGTTGCCCGTATTGTGCCGGTTATTGTGACGCGACAATCGAGATGCGTGTCCTTATTGTCCGCTTGTTTGTGGCTCGAACGAAACGTACGTGGTATCACGCACGCTCGTCTTTCTTTTCTTTTACAGGGAAGAGACGTGCGCGTCTTTCTCTCTCTCTCTCTCTTTCGTTAAAAAGAAAAAAAAAGCATCTTTCACTTGTGACATTTGTAAGTATTAAGTTCCTCCGCGAAAACATATTGCCACAAAGAGGAAAACGAATGAATAATTAGAGCTACGAGTGAACTACTTACGCGCGAATACCGGCCGATATTATAAACCCGATTACATATGTATCTTCCTTGATCGCTTGACCGTGTAATTAAAATACAGAAATTATTTCTTTCGCAAAGAAAAATGTTTTCATTACGTCCTAATTTAAATTTCTCCAGTTCAGTTTCATCGTGATAATTATACTATGTAAGAGAGTCCGCGAAAACCGGATCTGCGAAAGGAATTGTGATTAAGACGAACATTTTTGCCCGAATATTATCCCTGTGAAATTATAATTATTCATCGCCTCAGTGCGCGCGCGCGCGAGAGACGATATCACACGCCGTGAGATATTTCATGCAAGCATATTTGCATGCGGCTATAAGTCTCGCCACGGCGCTTAATAAATTAAAAATGAGTTTCCGTGACTTAATTGCCACGCTCTAGATTCTAAGCGAATCCCACAATAATCGTTTTCAATAAATAAAGTTGCGTTAATTGCCGTCGCGATGTCATCGTGAAATGAGTACGCCTACGCGAGGCAGAATGCAAAATGCAAGGCAGGAGTCTCGCGAGTAAAGAAAAACACGTTTCAGTTCGGCCTACTTTATGTTTCCTGTGTGCTCATGCTGCACATCTTAAACATATCTTTACGTATCTTTACGTATATGCGCGTGCACATATGTGTGTTGTCTTTCTCTCTCCTTCTTTGAGAAAACTTGAAGATTGCAGCCAGAATGCAGCCTTTTAATAAAGCTCGTTATTAAGAGTTGTAAAATCCCAATTTTGCAATTTAATTTGATTTCGACACACGTACGTGTGTCGCTACAAATTACATGTATGTGTATCGATATTTTTGTGCATTTACATCTACATACATGGCAATTTGGCTATTCTTACATGAGGGAAAATTTTGATAAATTACATTACATGTGTCTAAATGCATTTTGTACATGTACACCAGTGTATGATACCTGCAGATTTATATACATTTTACAAATACATATCTCTCTCTCTCTCTCTTATATTTTTTTATAAATTTATACTAATAGCAGGAAAAAGGAGAGAAAGAGTAAATTTCCTTGCATAATAAAAGCATTGAGTAATATAAGAAAAAGATTCATCAAAAATCATGACAATTTTTTGTTTGTGATAATTCGTGGAAAAATTTTATATTCGAAAGTGATATAAAACATGAAGGGACTGACTAATCTAATGTTGTAGATACATGCACGTGAAATGTAAACTATTCGGACATTGCTGAAAAAGATATTGTGAGATGGCGTCGTCCAAGGACGAAAAATGTAAAAACGAATTCGAATAAAGATGGAGTGGAGCACGAAGAAAATGTACAGAGTAGTAAACGCGAGTGCGTGTGTATGTGCGTACGTGTGTGTGGCTAGAGGAACCAGAGCCATGCCTGACAATGGAATCGCATAAACTGCACGTCACCCTGTTGTGTGTAAACTCGTGGGGCGCAGCGCGCGACAATTGGTGACAACACGTCGACAAAGCGTCGGAACGAGCCAAAACGAGTCGAAAGAGCTGTGTGGCGAATGGCGACGGATTCGAGCTAGCGCGAATGCGAATCAGCTTTACAATTAGTATCAGTTACAATTCCTCGTAAAATTCTTTAATAAACATGAAGTGTAACAGTAGATGAAATAAAATTCGATATATCTACATGTATTGATGACACCCCGTTTTAATGGGGATTTAATACGGACAGTAGAAAACGTTGGCAAAGAAAAATTTTAATTAAATAGTTGAAATACAGTTGTATTTTTATGACGTGCGATTCTTCGATTCGTGTCAAGAAGCATCATTTTGCATTTAGAAACAACGATGGCTCTACAAACAAATGATGGCTCACTTTCAGATGAAGCGATCAGTTGCAGCGAAATTTGCAGCGATTGTAAGTACGTATGTACATATCTCGTTGTACAAATTCGAGAGACGTTCGTTGACGACACTGGATAGCGTGGTCCCCGAGCGAGTCATTAATCACGACTGCGAGTCCCCGATTCTCCGTCACGTCAGAAGTGGTAGAGAACGGCAGAGCGGGGCGTACACGGGGAAAGATGGAGAGGAGAGAGAGAGAGAGAGAGATCGTAGCACGCTCGCGCGCGACGAGCGAAAGCCTCGAGGTGAGTTTCTGTATGGCGGGCAATAATAGAGCCGTAACCGTAAGCGGGCGCAGCTAATAGTAATAATGTTAGAGCCGTGCGACACGTTGTGGGGGCAGGGCAACGGATATGCGTGTGCGTGTGTGTACGTACACGCAACGCACCCCCCGTGCGGGGAAGGAAGGAAGGAAGGCACGGCAGCATCGGCAGATCACAGAGAGAACGTTCGACTTGTTTCTTTCTGGCTGGGTGCATTTGTCAAATCCGTCGTGGGCAGCGACATGTCCCACAAACTCTTGACCATCGCCGCGCCGACAAACGCTATCGCTCTTTCATAGCTTGTTGCTATTTACTCCGAGACGCCAGAGATTGATTCTTTGGTAGCACGCACAGGGTGGGTGAGGGCATAGCGCATAACGCTTTCGTTTCGTTCCGTTCCGTTGATGAAAATGTTTGATGAAATTCTCATCTACACGTACGACAAATACATACAAATACACTTACTTTCCACCGTTCTTCGCAGTTCTCCCTGGCCGAACGCATCTGGTTAGGTTCAACATTCGTCGTACTCTCTCTGTACTCGAATCTCACTTGAAGGATTGCGAATCCAGCTCGACTTTCCACGCGCGGCGCGGCGCGGCGCGGTGAGAGAATGATCTTTTCGCGTCTCGCGAACAAAATGCGCGTACCTTTCGTCTCTTTCGATTAGCACGGTGCAACAAACAAGAACCGCCAAATCATTTTTGCACGCGAGAGAGAACGCGGCACAATACGTGCGATCGAGCGTGAGGGATGAGAGGTGGATCTCTCGGTGTGGTGTGTGATCTCTCCCCTCGGCCGCGCGGCCGGCTAGGAGATTTGCGTCCGTCGCGTCGGTTTCTGTGTGGTAAACACGTTGTGTTAGCCAAGGTAACGATGGCCCCGCGCACCATTGATTTGTGGCTCTATTAGTTCTGGGCTCGTCGCCCCGTTCACACCTGGCCGCTTTCCGCCGCTTACGCCTGGGCCTCTCCCTCCCTCCCTCTATGGCGTGTACGGCGCGGCGTGTACGCTCTATCCGCTATCCGCGCGATAAATCCAAATTATTTCTTCTCCAACAGCCCGGCACCGCCAAAGTCCCCGCCAATCTCCCCCGTAACGCCGATCGTAACGCGCCGTTTTACTCGCGCGGACAAACGGACAACGGACAAGCGCCAGCCAAACTGTAGCACGATACCTACATGAGTCTAATTGCGACAAAGATGCCTAGTTTAACGTAGTTGGTGCAGCTCGAGCTCAGAACGTCATTTGCGCTCGACGACGCTCACACGCAGTAGCTGTGTCGTCAATTGTCGCGTCAAAAGTTGGGAAATACCTGTAGATATTATACGTCGCAAAGCTAATCATCAGTCCATCTAATCAATATCCAATTGTAATCTTGCAAGTAACGATGTACTTTTCTCGCCATATATACACGTACATACGTATGTACGTATATAAAGCATCTATGTACATGTATATGTATACGAATCGAAAATAGGAAGTAAGAGAAAACAGTCGTAATACTTGTAAACGTTTAACAATGTTTTAAAATGTTACGAAACGTGTAGAAAAAAAAAAGACAAGTTGGGAAAGATCGGAAATGGAAAAAGGACAGGACAGTCAATGCTACTAACTGTCGAAAGATGCCGATGAGAATGAAAGCGTCGCCCTTGCGAGACCACCCTCCGAGAATCCGACCGACTATAATTAGATGAGGACCTGCCTGTTCGAAATATAGCACCCGTATAAACAACCCTCGATAACTTTCGAGCTAACAAGTTGATAATGAGAGCCGCTCTGCTGTTTTATGTCGGCG
Source organism: Tetramorium simillimum (assembly GCA_011636635.1). NCBI lineage: Eukaryota > Metazoa > Arthropoda > Insecta > Hymenoptera > Formicidae > Tetramorium > Tetramorium simillimum. The sequence goes on along the minus strand of VBVQ01003105.1, from coordinate 12,705 downwards.
AGTAGAAAACCAGAAACTCTCTCTCTCTCTCTTTCTGAATTTTTTAAGTGTGTCACAAACATCGGTACGACAGACTTTCCGAAAGATCGTGAAAACACCGACAAGTCTTTCCTTTAATGTGGGAAAAATATGTATATATGTATAACGTTTTACGATACTCGATTAAACTCTCGTAATTTATAGTATAGTATAATGACGAAGCGATACATGTGTGTACGCGGTCTACATACCGTGTACAATAATTTATGAATGTACCATATAATTATTTATAAATTATTGTAAATTTTTCTTTTCTTTGCTCAGATATCGCTAAAATTAATTGTACTGTAAGAAAAAAATGTTGATGCGAAATATTTGATATGTATATTTTGACGCGTGTTTCCATTTTCTAAATGTTATTAATTTACTTAATCCTTGCCTAATATTTCCCTAATATTAAAGAGCATAGACTAGCTTCTTCCTCGAACTTTGGATGGTGAAAGCAAAAGAGCTGGGAAATCGGGGTAGGACCTTTGGTTCGCGTATAGGGCTAGTGAGGGCTAGTCGGCGTTCTCTGTAGTTCGATCGTGGGCGGAGCGTCGCGGTGCACGGCGTCGTGTGTGAAGCAGAGATTGTCAATGGAGAGTATTGTTGGTGTGCCGCTCTGTAGAGGTGAATAATAAATGGCTGCGCTGCCATGTTGCAGGGACGCGTACGCGAACGGTACGGATGTTAGTTGACGGAGTTATTCTCCTCACTATTCCTTTTCTCTAGGATACCCGTCGCTACCGATACCATCGAATCGGCTCACAGAGAGAGAGAGAGAGAGAGAGAGAGAGAGAGAGAGAAAGAGAGAGAATTTTCTGTTTCTCTTCGACACTTGTCGGTAAAATATGAAATCCATCGACAATTGACATTCGTAAAAGAAAACTTCCGGCCAAACGAGGATTCTTAAATTTAATTGAAGTTATTGGTCGAAAACCACTTTGAATCATACGGATCGAGTCTTTCGTCATTCGTTGCCGTCATATGACGCTATCACGCCGTTACTCGACCTGGATAATTATTTTTATTTCTTATAAAATGGATTTCTTTTTCAACTGTATTCCCGATTCAATGGTCGGGGAAACACTCCTGCGACTCACACGATTCACAAGTGAATCACACGAATACAAGTATTCGTATGCGACCAGTTAGAATTTCACGGTCACGGTATACACGCGATACGGTATACGCACGATCGATCGTCATCTTTTCATAATCGAGGGTGATTAGTGTTTTACGACGAGCACCGTTATCGTCACGCGCGTCTGAAAATCACTGAAAATCGTGCCGCCACCACGTGGGGTGTTTTGCTCCATGGGAGGGAAATAACGTGAAAGAAATAACGCGACCTATGTTTCATGGGACATCGTCCGGTTAACCATTGTGTCGCTTGACATCCGAAAGATCGAAGATTAAGAGCGGGATGTTACTGCACGCGGTAGCTTCCTCTCTGGAAAACCGCTCTGGACATTTCAATGCCCATCGTTTAACCGTGACGCAATGAAGATGGCTCATTCAGAGCATCAAATATCCATGGATTCTTTAGTCATTTTTCCATTTTTCCACCTTTTTTCCCCTCTTCGTTGAAAAACGCTACAACGATGCGAACTCTATATGTACATATACAAAATGTTGGCAAAAGGAAGACGACATAATAAAAATATAACGGATTTAAAATTTAAAACGCAGAAAAGAATTTGTGCGTAAAAATTTGTGCGGATTGTAGAAGGTGCGATTGATAAAATTACGTATGATAGAGCATAAAAAAATATGACATTTACTAAAAATAACACAACGATAACACATATCCCCATTTCACTATGAAATGCATCTTGGACCTTATCGCATAGCACAGTAAAATACTGCTACAGTAAAATAAGATCAAATGTTTCATACGGAACGGGAAAATGTTCGCTACTTTTTACACTTTTTTTTATTCTTTCACAGCGATGTCAAGCTTTAAATGCGCATAGACGAAATTTGTTTCATAACAAATAACTGTATAATAATATTTCGTGTAAAAGTAGATTATACCTGTACATGTAGTCACAATAAGTGTATAATGTGTATACAACAATTGGCCAGCACGTGGCTGGTGAAATGGTGAAATGGCCCAATGGCCATTTATACCGTTATACTTTTCATTCGTGCAATACAGAAAACTCACCCCGTGAAATTCATCCGTATAGTGATTCCTTCGTGAATCGCGCGCGAAAATGCTTCACCGAGAATGCTTATGCCACATGTCGATGGCGAGGGCCGAGGAGGTTTCGAGGAAGAGTCGAGAAAAGTTTACCTACCGCGATGGTGGATTCCGACAAACGAAACGAAATAACACCGCAATCCCTCTGAGTGAGTATCTATTTTTCACCATGTTCTCCATATTCTCATATTCTCCACTGTACGTTTTCGGTATTCGTACCCGATACCAGATACCTGAGCGGACAGCGGCACAGCACGGCGGCGGCATCTAAATCCAACGATCGGCAAAGAACAGACGACAAACAAAGGCTCTCACAAATCGGCAGCTCCGCCTCCGTCAGAAACGAATCGACGGCTAGCGGCTTAACAATGCCTTGGCATGTTTTTCAATATTTAGCCATCATGACTTTTCGTCGGGCCTTTTCCTCGAAATCTCCGTGTCGAATTGGAAACTAGATAATTCAATTAGGCGACAGCTGCCGTCGTAGCTATACATACACACAGGTAGACCCGGTCGTGAGATTATGGGACGACCGTGAAGAAGCAGGCAAAAGGGGAAGGGAGGAATACACGCACACATCCTCCCTTACCGCTAACGGGCACCTCGATGTTGTGTGTTTATTTGCCCCGCTGATATTTCCGCCGAATGATCCGCGCGCGCGCGATCAATCTTTCTCTCCTATTTTTATCTTTCCGATCTTGCCCGATCTTGGCGCTTGGTCTGAAACATTGGGAATGATCGATGATAGATGGAAATATTGATTCAACGTGTTCATACACGAAATATTAGACGACGCGCGTCTTGAGAAATGTCGAGATAGCGTGTAACGTCAACAGTTAATGCCGCAAAAGTGCGAAAATCTTAACCCTTATCTTCGCCCTTAGCGTTGGAAGCTTTTCTAAACATGTAAAAGTGCCTCGTCACACGATGCTAACGAATTCGCCGAATGCCGCCAAAAGGACACGACCAAATTCCCAACAGGATTTGTCGTATATTAAAATTTTCGTAAATTCCCGAAAATTCCAGAAAACTTGAATTCCTCAATACTTTTTCAGATATAACACTTTGTACATTTCCTTCACACATCTTCTTCTCAAACGGGAACGCTTTTCTCTTAATTGAAAAAGAGAAGAAAAATTAAATTATTTAATATTGAAAATATCAAAGATATGAGATGGAGAATAAAATTGGATAAATAATTTGAAAAGTCGGAGAAGGAAAGATGAAACGCGTTCACTATGCACGAGATAGTTTTCAAATATGTATAAATAAAGAACCCACCCACGTTATTATATAAATTATAACACTTTGAAAAAGGCAAAGGAAATACATATATCAGGGATTGATTATTGATTATTTTGTGGTGATTGTCACGGTTTCAATTATCAAAATTAATGGTATTTTGGTGATACACTCGTGTGTACCGCGAGCTTCCGCTTGTCCATCTTTTCCACACTTTCCTACGATGCACATACATCGTAATATCTTCCTATCCCGTAAAAGATCCGCGTAAAACGTGACGTGTATGAGAAAGAAAAGTTGGATAGCTCGACAATATCTCTCGTTCGACAATATATCTTTGGTGTGGTGGCTCAATGAAAATTTCCTAGTCAATATCTCAAATATGTATGATTTTATCTTCAGTATCGATAAAAGTAAAAGAAGAGAAAGTTAAAATGCCACGTGTGAAATAAGATGATAAGCA
>VBVQ01003104.1:0-20677 GCA_011636635.1 Tetramorium simillimum | reverse complement strand
GGGGGAGGGGGGCGGGGGTGGACCAAGCAGTAGGAAGAAGCTCGTTTTCATGGAGTCTGCTAAACTCTGGCTGGCGCCATATTGAAATAGCGGTCGAGACTTCCCTTGTCTACTCTTGTCAGGTCTCGTCTACGCCACGAGATTGTGCCAACGTGAGTACAGGAGAGACGAAGCTGTTGCGTTTATGGCTACGTTGACGGATCCTTAAAGCCTTAGCGTCTTGAATTATTGTTAGGGGGAATCTCTATAATTCGCAACTGCAGGAGCTTGCATCAGCTTCACATCACGAATTTAATAACAAAAAGTTTAATTTCGTGCTGCATGCGCCATTGAATTAATTCTAAGTCTAAGAAATTTTTATTTCTCGTGTTTTCAATTCAATCCGGAAAAGTCTTTTTATTAGATATTAATTAGATCATTAATTTCTAAATACCAATTTCTTAATTTTTAATGAATCTATAAACAATAATTGTTAGATTTCTTCTTCATTCCTTGAAGTTTATTTCTTTCAGCTTCAAACGGCTAGAAAATGAATATCAAATTCTACGATATAATGGAATTTTTAAATATTATACTCCTAGTGTCCTGTTCGTACGGCCTTGAAATTCTCGTGAATTGCATTTCTCAGGGGGACTCGGGTTTTCCGGACCTTTAATCTCATAATATAAAACGAGATTAATCTGCGATTCAAAAAAACTTGAGCTGGCTTTGAACACGAGAATCGGATGCGTTGTTTGGAGGAAGCGAATTTTTTAACTGCATCAGCGATGCCACAGCCACTCCTAATCCGCGTTTGACGATACACTGGAACGGTAAGCTCTTAATCGCGTTATCCGCATCTCCATATAATGCCCAGGTACTCGTTATCTACCTGTTGTGTTACCCACACCATCGTGGCTTTTAATCGCCGCGGCGTTTACACCGACACGATCTAATAATCATGTTTAAAAACTAGGAAAAAATTTTTTCCTTTCAACGTTCCCCGCGGATTGAATATATTTCGAATATAGCGCAATGGAGCGAACACGCCTTGTTGCCGGGTGCCGATTTTAAAGAAAAAATTTTAAAGAAAAAAATCAGGCAAACTCTACAGATGTAAGTTTCCAGCAACTGTTATTAGTTTGATATATTTGTGTTGGGCAACTCCGATCAATTTTCATTCAACTTCTCCGAGTCTGACGTCAAGTTTTCGCGCGCACGAAACGCACAATTCTCAAATCTATCCGTATTTATTTCAGACAAACACTACCCCCCCCCCCGAAAGCTAAACGGATCCAAAAATTTCATTTTGAGAGCACCGCAGTTTGTGTGTCCAGAAAAGCGACGTTAAGGGAACACGCGAAACTATTCGACAGTCTCTCCGGAAAGCAGTTTTCGATTACGTACACACGTGTGTACGAGGTATCGCCTTCGTGCATTCGCATGTGTGTGCACGTAACGGATGCGCGCAATTACGATTCAAATTTTACGACTTGCTTAACTTAAATTACACGACCCCAATTAAGTGAGATCGTGCCCGGAGCCCGCGCGACTGCCAAGTTCTGCATAGCGTTTTCCAACCTCCCCCTTCCCTCTCGCTCACGCCGTTTCTCTCTCTTCATACCTCTTCTACTCTGCGCGACGGCCCTCTGTTTGCGTCTCCGCTCAAAAACTGCTCGCTTGCCCTCTAATCTCGTTTTCCGGCAAAAATCCGCCAAGAGGATGCTGATATTTGCACGCTGGAAACGATTATTTAATTAATTTCTTTTAGACGTCTCGAAACCATCGCGCTACATTTCACATTCCGAACTTTTTACTAGTTTAGTGCTCATTGTCTCCCAACGATTCTTTAAACAACAACTTTCCTGAATTCCTTAATCACAAACTTTCTAGTAAGAGAGTCTTTTTAATTGTAATGAAAAATTACACAATTAAAATTAAATCAAAATAATAATCATAAAGTTAATAATTTGAGGATTAATAAAGGATTCTTTACCAAGAAAAATTAAACATCTATAAAATTAGAAACATCTTCGTTTACTATACAAAAAGATCCAACGAGTAAAATCCTCAAAAAATCACGACTTTAATCAGAACGACGCATGGAACCGACCGAGAGGATTAACTTGCTACTGGCGCTTATTGAGATGTTGCTCTCGCTTTCTTTCCCGGGCGTCGTAAAAGCCCGGCACGCAGCGGCGATTGCTGTAAAGCTGCTGTTGTAGTGTTTATCAATTTAATTTAACACATCCCCCCGGCGCCGCATGATAACACAGTGATCGTGGTTTATTTTATCGCGCAGTAAAGGAAGATACCGCGAGTTTATGACGCGGGATATAACGCGGGGAGTTTCCTGGAACGTTTAGGTGAATTCGGATTCGACCAGCTGTGCTGGTCCCACGCATGCGAGCCTGCACACATGTGCGTTCGTGCTCCTGCACGCCGGCCCCTTCTTATGAATGCCGTTTGAGACCATCAAACCACATTCGGCTCACCTCGACTCGCTATTCATAGCTTGATAAGAATTCGTGCAACATTCCTACACATTTTGGAGGACTTTATTAATGTGAGCACATTAAAGTATGCTTGGAATGATTTAAAGCGATGGAGCGTAACGAAATTCATTGATGGAGCGATAACAGCGTAACGGTTAGTCTCTCGAGATGCAATTGCAATAATTTACATTGAAAGCATTTTGTTGATTTGCCGTTTGCTTAATTTACACGCGCGCAGGCTGGCATATTGCAATAATAATAATAATTATTATTATTACTCTAACAGAGATTAAATTATTTATTGCTTTGATATTTACACAATAAATGTAGTAAAATTTACATGCATATCCATTAAAATATTCTTGTATTTGGAGATTTATTTTCTATTAATCTGTTTATTACTTCTAATTTATTAATAAATTATTATTTTTTAAGAATTAAAAGTTATTTTTACATTTTAAATTGAAATGGCTGGGTTCTTATATTGCGTATTATAATTTCTTTATTGAAATGAATTGTTTTACGTTTTAAAAACTATTTTTATATTTAATTCTTTTATTAAACATATAATTATAATGTCGAGCATTTATTTTTGCAAATATGAAATATATAGTTTATCCGATAATCATACATTCCAACAACATCAATAAATTATTTAAAGTATTATTTTAAATAGAGTTAGACTAATTTTAAATCTTGACTACTTGCTAAAGCTTAAAGTATAATTTATTTCTTTTTAATCTTTTTTCATTATTTGCTGCCTCATTTCTGTTGATTTAATAAACGTGAATATTAAACGAAACTCGACGTACAGATTAATTATGAAGATAAATCTGAAAAACTCTTGAAATGTCGTGTAGCATAGGTTAAAATAAAACTACACATGTGGCAAAGGTGAACGGTAATTTACTTGAAACGCTTCATTAATTTCAGCACGAAAATGGGTCAATAATTTTGTGTAAAATAACGAAGATGTCATAGAAAGCGATACAAAATTAATTATTGTTAAAACATAACAAAATCTGGCGCAGCCAAGCTTTGTCCATGCGTTTACAAACTTGCTGGCGATATTGCGACGAACGAAGTAATTAATTTGCTTTCACGTACTGCGCACATTATGTGCGGATTATGCCCGTCGCAGTTTGCACTGCAAAGTTCGCGATGTAATTACGTACTTTTGATTCTGTTTGTGCATAATGAGTCGCGAGCGATAAAGTTACTGAAGCCGCCTGCAAGTTTCACTGCGCGTTACAGCTACGCAATCTCTCGTAATATCGCCAGCAATAATTGATCCACGTTACACCGAATTTACACTATTCACCCTAGATAATAACCCCATTTATCCTCATTTATTAGATATTGCAATTGCAGCGTCTGAAACTTGCGGGGATATCTGAAATCTGGAAAAGAAATTGTTGTTTACATAATATTAATAAAATGAGAAATAAAAATTATCGAATGTTAACAAATACAAATGAAGAATGGGCAAATATATTACATTGGATAAAATAAGTAGGAATGACAGCAATTTTGTAAATTTAAGTGGAGAAAGTGAGAAACGCTTTCTTATTTTTGCAATTTGTTTCATCGATCGATTGGTTTACAGATGATGCAAATGATGATGAAAAGTGTACGGTATAAACCGGGCTTTACATGCCAGATTGTCACAATAACGAGCTAAAAATGATACTCCGAAAGCACAGGCCAAAGCGGGACTGAGTAATCGGATTTCCGATGATGGACGAATAACATCATTGCAAAAATGGTCGACCCCGCGGCGACGTATTGTTACGCTAACAAATTCGCCCTTTGACTTTTAAACTGGGATTATACTACTATTTCATAAGGGGAAAAGGGCGCGCCGCGTGCATCTGAAATTGTTGCGCATATTACGTCCATCATCGCGTCAGATTATCCTTCAGACAAATTATTATATATTAATTATTTAATTAGTTTAGCATTAAAATATATCTTGCATAAAGCAATTTCTGATGACGCGTCACGCTTCGAAATAATGAAAGACCATTGAAAGTCAACGTCAGAGCGTTACGATTATCGGCGCTCGTTAATATTAACTCATCTGGCAACGTTAATTAACGAGCACGATGTCGATGCATATTATGCAAACCCTGCGGAGACAAAGTTGAAACTATTTCAGGCATGTTTGACATCCGTTGTTTTGATCATGGGGGCGAGAACGGGGTGGCGGGAGGGATGATAAATAAATTGATACCAATGCGCGCATGTCGTGAGAAGTCTCGCTGATGACCTATCGCGCTAATCTATTTTCCGAACGGGATTTATCGAGTATTCCAGCAAATGCAGAAAGCCCGCTGTAATATCGAGTTTTGGCGTTAGCGTTAAACATTTTCGCGTCGCAGCCATTTCGAAACATTCGAGTGCAACAGCTCGTTCGTCCAATCGCCGAATTTATCTCCAGTTCGCCTCGATTAATGTCCGCCCCGCCCACCATTAATTCACTGCCATCCGCAAGAGTTCGCAAAAGGCTCGATTTTTGAGGTATATATTCTTTTATTGCATTAACATTAATAAAATTGTAATAGTTTGTCAAATGCCTGAAAAAGAATTTTGTATTTGGAGCTTATTTGCTTAATCTTTTATATTTATAGCGTATGTACATATATGGCACAGATGCTGCAATTTGCATATACATACATAAATTTTTTTTCGCGATCCGGAAACGACTGTGATATATAAACCACCATGAAATAAAATGCTCACGATATCCATATCCAGAAAGTAAATTTATATTTCTTTCTGTACTTCAATTTAATTTTATGCTTACAAACATATCGCTCGTTTGCCGTATCAATAGTATAATTAAAAAATTGTTATTTTTAAAATGTTTGCAAAGTATGGTTGGAATTCAATATTCATCGAACGAAAAGCTAATATATAATTAGAATATATAGCTAGGTAGGGAAGAGGTAGTGGCAATTTGGGAGGGGAGTAATTTGGGAATGATTATAGAATTTGATACACACAAGAGCAATCTAGCACACGCAATAACTCGCCACAAATATTTAATAATGTTTATCTACACTGGTATCCTATAGTTAGTTAAACATGAAACTGTGCGGAAAAAGCGAACGTGACTGTTTTTCGCCCATCACGAAACTTTTACAGTTATCACATTTTTCTTGAATAATTTCTTAAATAAATTAAGTGACGTGGAAAATAATCTTCACTAAATTACTGAATTATTATTATGTGTTTAAGAGAGAACATGCTTTATCATTTTATTACGTATTGGACAAATCTTCATAAAACTGTTTTCTTCAAACCTTTCCTGCTGTTCTCATATTACCATCCTGTTTTCTCAAGAATTTTTAGAAAAATCGTTTTATCCGCTGAACTTAAGAATGGCACTTTACCGAAAACCAATGTTTTGCAGACGTATAAAACGCTGATGTTGATCTCGTTGCTATGATTAATAGCAACTTACTAGTACAGAAGTAAAAAGACTTTCTCATATTGCCAGCATTTCCTATACACAAATATGTTATTTTTTACAATCAGTTATTACATCAAAATCGCATTTGAAAATAATATTACACAATTTATAATTATTTAAAACGGTCAAACTCATTTTCTGGAAAATTTCATTTTTCAAATTATGTCATTGTTGCAACAAAAGAGTGATATTACATTTAGTTTTACAATTTAATAGTTTTGCAACCTGTGTATTTATCTCGTATTTGACTTGCTACAATTGATAACATGGGTTATTTAAGAAATCTTTATATACTCTGGAAAAGTTGGCACAAATTTTCTAGTATATTCGTACAAATTTTTAGACCATCTTTTATGCAGTTTGTCCTCGTTATAGTATCGCGGGAGACATTCTGTGTGCGCAGTGAAGGAAAACGGATTTAAAATGGATCTGCATTAATCCGAATAAAGAGTCTCGGCAAATACGCTAACTTGCGAAGTACTTTGAGACGGAAGACTTACCTGATTAAGATTCTGAGATAATTTCGGAGGAGGTCGGGGGGGGGGGATCAGAGGTGGGTTAGAGGAAAAAATTTTCTCGACAGATCAAGAGAATCTCGACCTGTTCCAATCCCAAGATACGGAATATCCGGTAAGCATCAAGGTCTGCGAGAAAAAGATGGAGAGATACGTCTGCCGTTGCATGAAAAGAGAGAAATCACTGAATGAGTTAAAAGAGGGGAAATCCCACATTTAGTAAATTTCCAACGAAAGACCAGATAATGTTATTTCAAAGCGTCTCTTTTATGAAAAATGCCGTTTGTAAGTCTAGTATGCAAAGTGCATCCATTAATTAGACTAATTAAATATGACAGAAACGTTGACGATCTCTATTTAGCCTCACAAAAAATGCGATTTCAAGCATATTAAAATTGACAACAGATGAATAAATCGAAATATGTGTATTTTTCAAAAAACCATGCTCCGAAATCTGTCTTTTTTCCAAAAGTAAAATTCTCAACTAAGGTAAACTTATTTCTTACATTTTCTGAATCTCCCGGTATGTGTGTGTATGTGTGTGTGTGTGTGTGTGTGTGTGTGTGTGTGTGTGTGCGGACCATCGGGAAGTGCATGCAGTAAGAACATCGGAATTGTAGATTTCTTTCATCGAAGGACTCTCCGGGGATGTTCCTTATCGCGAAATATGGACCTACCACTTGCCACATCACTCCACCGTGCCACTCTCGTCATTATGGTCGCGAAAGTATAACGGAAGTATGGCTCTTATCGAAACAAAGAGCGATGTTGACCGTGTCTAGCCATATAGAAAGTTGTATCTAAAAGAAAGAACGAAGGGAAAGGGAGAAGAAATAGTTGCGAAACTTTCCATGGAATGTCAATTGGTAAAAAAAGGTACAGGAGCCAAACTAAGAGCTTAGAAATCAAGGACACCCCCAGAAAAACTGGGATGTCTTTGTTCTAAAAAAAAAATCGATTCCGAATGTGTCGAGAAAGTGACCAAAGAGGCAATCATAGATGGGATATAGAAAAAGCATTTGTTCTCATTCGCCATCACACTTTTTCTCAAAGATTAAGATTCTTACTGAGATGGCAAATAATCCTTTTGACGGAGACAAAGATGTTATTTCTTTTTTTTTTTTTTTTGGAGAAAGGAACGCATTAGTGAAGCCGCTGTCGTAAAGCTTCGCAAGATGGTACGAGTGTGCGGTTCTCTGTAATTTTACGGCTCGATAATTTCATGTCTCATTCCTACCAATTTTCAGGACTTCATGTCCTGGAATGAAATAAAATGTCGAACATCCCATAAATGTATACTTTAAAATATATTTAGATATTAAACATTATAGTTTTCAGATGACAGTAATTTCATTAAGTTCATGTTTCAATTTAACTAAAATAAAAAAATTCAATTAAAAAGATATCCGTATGTTTTATCATGTAAATTCAATAAGGTTATTCCATTGAAAAATGTCTCTTTGCAACTAGAACGAAGTCTTTTTACTTTATGAGTAAAAAATTTTTTTTATCTGTTACTTTTGCCTGGAGTAATATACATTTGAAAGAACTTTGATAATCTCCACACTCAGCGCGGCCCGCGTTTCGTCCGGAACATGGGACAATGCCGGGTCATGTCCGGATACGAGCCGCTTCGGCATGTAGGAACGCTTCGTGTTCCCGACATGTCCCGTGACAAAGAAGACGGCGCGGCGGCGCCGACAACAGCGCGGCACGGGTCGTCTTTGTCACCTCAGCTTGCCGCTGGCGAAAGAGGAACTAAAACGACGCGTCGCGTCGCGACGCGATCCCCTTTGTGTTTGCAGGCATGGCGGAGGGCGGCAGGAAGCATCCGGTGTTGCTGTACATTCACGGCGAGAGCTACGACTGGGGCAGCGGAAACCCTTACGACGGTAGCGTCCTAGCGAGCTACACCGACCAAGTGATCGTCACCATGAACTACCGGTTGGGCGTGCTCGGCTTCCTGAACGCCAACGTGGCGCCGCAGACCAAGGCGAGGGTTGCGAATTATGGCCTCATGGACCAAATCGCCGCCCTGCACTGGGTTAAGGAGCACATCGCACGTTTCGGAGGTGATCCCGAAAATGTCACCCTCATGGGCCAGGGCACCGGAGCCGCGTGCGTGCATTTTCTCGCCATTAGCCCCACCGTCATACGGGGTAAGTGATTAAAGAGCCGTTGAGAGTTCCGACGTGAGTTCCGACCGTACGGTCGAGGTATCAACCGAACAAAAATACCGCGCGCGTAGCCGCACGTTTACGGGGGAGCTTATAAACTAACACGCGGCAAAGTTGGAAAAAGCAGTTATTTCGTTAAAAGCGATTATAGTTGTAGATTGCAAAATTCAGGCGGGCGTAATTAATAAATTTTCTCGAGAGTGAAGCCAGTCGAAATTTCTGAACCGTTTGTCCGCCATATTGCGCCAGCAATTATTCAGAGAACACGCCCGCGCCCGCGCGTCTCATAAATGATTAAAAGAGCTTTCGCATTACACATAATTGAAGAGTAGCAAGTTTTACATGAGCTTCGTTACAGTGCGTTATTTCGCGTTAGTTAATTACGCATCGGGCCAATTACGTATTCGCAAATAAGGAGAGAGAGAGAGAGGGGGGGGGCGACTTTCCTCCTTCCATCCCCCATAAACGTATTTTCCCCGATCGACTTACGCGCTTGTGGGAATTTATATCGATCTATCGAATTGTGCGCGAGACCGAATCCGCTAACAAGATCTTCAACGAGAAGAAAACGAGCTTATGCCCGTGTCGAGCTCGTCTTTGTAAAAATTCCGTTATCTTTCGCACGGGAAAGGAAGACAAATTGGAAACAAGCGCCAAGGTTCTCAATTTTATATTCAAAAATAATCACATAATGCAAGATCTTTTATTCAGACCTTAGAAATTAGATATTTAATACGTTTGAAATTCAAATACACGCGGGCGTATGTAAAGAGCAAAATATCCGCGGGTTTAATGCAAGCACATCCCGTACGATTTAAAAATTCTGCATATTATTTTATCATAAAATTACACAATACCGTCGCGGGAGAATGCGAAGATTCTTCCCGGAATTTAAAGAGCAGATTGCTGAAAACCTCAAGGTTTAGCGGGATAGGAATACTTGGCGGAGAAGTTCGTCACTCGTATGCCATCTGTCGCGGGAAAATCGCCATTTTCAGAACGCATACCTCGCCCCCGGGGGGAAGAAAAAAGAGATAGAGAAAAGCGCTCAGAAATGAGAAGTAGCTTAAACCAGCAGGAATATCAGCTCGAAATTTCTTTCGCCCCCGATATCCACCGTCGCTTTTGCCGGGTTCGCGATATTTTCGAGGACGAACACGCGCGCGGATCGGCACGGCGGTAACACATTGCCGTGGATATTGGCTGTCTCCCTTTATATCTTCATCCAGTAACAGCAGCAGTAGACCATCTTCGTGGTCGTGCTCACGGTTAACGTTCGATGGTTAACAGCCCCTGCAAGCCCCTCCGGGGACGGACACGGGTGAGAGAATAAGGGGGGATAGCCCCCCCCCCCCCGCCATCCCCCCGTCCTTCTTTATCTCCTTTCGTCTCCCTTCTTTTCATCCTACCTTTCATCTCGCTCCTTCGCTCGTGATATTATGTGCGTGAAATATCGTCCCTTCCTACCGGCGCCACCTTCGGTCGCGGACGCTATTGGAAAATACTTTCCACCCTTATGAGGAGGCCGCAGCCATCCACGCGTGTCCAAGATGGGAGTTTTCTCCTTCCCCGCTTTTTGTTCGCCGCGATTGTCTTACGTTTTTTTTTGTCCAATCCTTCATTTTATTAATTAAAGAAACGTGATGTATCTCAAACAATAGAAATTGCTCGAATAATTGTGTAATCGAGGGGCTGAAAAGGGATTGTGGACCTACCACCTACGGGAGAATGAATTATTAAATTAACACAGATTTTATGGCTATAAGGATGACAATGGATTTGTAGAATGTTAATTATAAACGAGATTTATGACAGATTTAAAAAGCTCGATTTTACATTCCACCTTTTTTTCTCTTTTGCGATGAAACATGAAGATTTATGTCGCCATTCCTTTCGGTACTCTGACGTTAATGTCATAAAATTATCTCGCCTAATAAAATTCGCATTGTTTGCAAATTCTATTATTTAAAACGCTTGTACTCGTTTGTTTCGCAAGAGGGAAAACATCATTTCCTTTTATTTGTTTGCGCGCGGAAGAATCTCTCCGATCGGAAAGGATCCTGGCATGCCGACTTTTCTCTCACCATCCTAGCGCCACGGATGCTTCATTCTTTCCCGTATCACTGAGGATAGAAATGAGAATTCCATTTTTCCAAGGCTGCTGTCTTGAGAGGCGACGATGTCCTCTTATTTCCTGCTTTTGCTCTCTAAAAACCTCTCCTCCCTCTTTCTCTCTCTCTCTCTCTCTCTTTTCATTATCCCTTCTTCTCTCTCTTTCTCTAACTGTTCACATTAATTTCCCTGATAAGTTGCTTTTACTTGATAAGTTAATGAGACAATCGAAGCATAACAACCTCTCGAAGTAGAGAATATCTTATCTCCTTTTTCACCTTGAAATTGAGAAATATATTTTCATCTTTTATAGTGACAGAGAGAGAAAAATATTCTTAAAATATCTAATAACAAAACTTGCAAATTTTAAGAAAACTGTATTTAAAATAATAAATTTGAATATTAATTCTTTAAAATTTTGTATTCACAATTAAAAGTCTCAAGCATACATATGTATATTTTAATAAACAAACGTAATAAATGAACAAGAGTTGCAAAAATTTCATGTAACCTATAAGTGAAAAAAAAAGGAGAGTAATTTGATATGCGAGAAGAAAATAATTCTTATCTTAGCGCGGTGCTTATAATGCAACCACTGACGAGTTAATGGCGTCAACAACGAGAGGAGCGGAGATTGAAAATTCCTCCTTAAAGTACAAAACGGAGCATCCCGTTTTTCCTTAGGCAAATAACGTCTATGTGAGTCCGCGCGAGAATGATTTTCCTCTCGGATAATTATGGGTCGTTGGCCACCTCTTCCTTTAGATTCGAGGGAAAGAGGGAGAGAGCGACTTTGGTTTGTCTTTCTTTTCTCACTAAGAGTAACGATGCGACGTGGCTCCCATCTACTCGCTGCGCCATTTTCGTCGGCATAATTTCCTCCTCAAACAATCCACTCGTATAATATTCAGCGTCGCAATCGCTGCGCTTTTTTTAGTATCAGACATAACGATTCAAAACACCACGCTCCAAGGATTTGATTAACGAAGGACGCACAAATCGAAAAAATAAACTATGAAATAAAATCAAATAAATAATGATTTAAGATATAAAAAATGCAATTTTCTCTCATATGCCATACCCATTTTAAAAAATTACAAATGTCTATTAAAATATTTAAAAGTAAAAAATTTATAACATTAAAAGATTGAAATATTGCAAATATAAAAGAAATTGCAATCAAAAGGATTTAAAAATCTAGATACATCGAAATTTAAATTTAGAAAATAGCAAGTAAAAATTTTCCAGATTCAAAATTGCATAAATATAATTAATTTTATAATTCCATTGATACGTACTTATAATGTATATTTGAAAAAGGCGAGGTAATCACGAGATTTCTTTCTTTTTTTATGTGCAGGATTATTCAAGCGAGCTATACTGCTGTCGGGCAGCGCTCTTTCATCCTGGGCCGTGGTGGAAGATCCTGTATCCTACGCTCTGAAATTAGCCAAGGCTGTCAACTGCTCCATTCCCGATGATCTTCTCAAAGATAATGAACTTATAGTCGATTGTTTGAGGGAGAGCAGTTTGGAAGAGCTAATGCAAGTCGACATTCCACCCCCGACGTTTCTTAGTGCGTTTGGTCCAAGTGTCGACGGTGTCGTCATCAAGCCAGACTTTCAAAAGGATCTTCTGTCCTATCTCGGTCCTGAGTTTCAAGGATTTGGGTAAGTATTTAAAATCTGTTAATTTTTTAAAATCCAAAAATTCCTTTATAAAATTTTACAATTCTTAAAAAATACTTTTTGAAATAATGAGAAATTTTGCTAATTTTCAATTTTGAAAATTGTTTAAATTTATATTTGAAAATTTTCGAATCTGGATCGATATATATTTCGAGAGTTGTCGAGAAAGAGAGAGAGAGAGATTTCTATTAATTTTATCAATACAGAATAAAAAGTGTGATAAAATGCATTTCGGCATCGCGAACTTTTAGTGCCATTTTGGATATGGTCATAGTGCAAATGGGAAAAAGGATAAAATCTGAGACACAGTGAGGAAAAAGAGGGAAAAGGGGAAAATCCTCGGATTCCGGTAGAACGGGCTTAATAGAGTTTTATGGTAATGCGGCGTATATTTCTACATTTTCTTTCGCGGCGGCAAAGGAAATCCGTGAAGCGGCGGAAAAGTTATTTTGATGTGTGCACTTCCGGGCTCGGCTTTGCTTTCTTGCCCAGAGAGGGGTCTCGTACTTAACGTCGGCTTCCACAATAATTCCGCCTTCCGTCTTCCGTCTGACGGATCCCGGAGTTTTCTCGTTAAATGGAAAAAGGGAGCTAAACGAGCCGGTTCCACCGCGAACATTAGCGCGGTTCATTAACGCGATTGTAAACGACCTGCCCCAACTCTACAACGTCATTAGCATACTTACAATCGAAGATCGCACCACGCTCGCGCCGGAAACCAGGGGACGAGAGTTCACGTTATCATCTTCACTTCCAAGTTCTACCTGCACTTTCTACCTGCAATCGCGACCCGAAATTTTCAGATTTACCGAGATTAGAATTGCTAATGATTTCCGCATTCTACTATTCAAATTATTTACACTATCTTACATTTTTACAATAAAACTGTAATCTTAATTACTGCTTTCCTTAAATTTATTCTCTTGAAATTTTAATTTAGTTTGTTTCCCCAACTCAGTTTTCTTCAATTCTTCGATAATAGAAATATTATATCAAAAATATAAATGGAAAATGGAAATTTTGTTTTTCTTAATTATATACGCTAAAGTTACAAATGTGTTGAATTAAAACTACTGTGACGGTTGAATCTAGCCCTCTCCCGAAGAAAGCTGAACACGGCGCACCAATCACGAGCAACAACAAATATGATTTATTGTTCGGCGTAACTACGAGCGAGGCTTTATGGAAGTTTGCGGAAAAGGATGTTCTACAAGGATTTGAAGGAGAAAGAAGAGACAGAATCATCCGCACATACGTGAGAAATGCTTACGTCTATCACCTCACTGAAATATTTTACACAGTAAGTCATTGTTCCTTCTTTAATCAATCAAAATAATACGATATTTTATATGTAACAATATATAACTGTACAATCGTAATAGTTCTTTAAATTAAATGAATATATTTTTAATTTTTACAATGTTATCATTCTTATAATATTATGTTTATAATTTTTACATAATATTATATCATTCACGTTTTTGAAAACAAGTAGATTGAATTTCAGCGTTTATTTATTTTTTCTTATCTTTGAATCCTTTACGGCCGGTTTTCCAACTTCTTGATAAGCTAACTAATAGTTAAATCATACGTCTGTCTTTGTTTCATCTTCAAATTAGACAAGTTCAGACGTATTATTTAATTATTAGTTAGTTTATTAAAAAGTTGGAAAAACCGGCCCTTAATCATTAAATCTTCATATAGTTATGAATTTGAACGGCTAGATTCCTGTGCTCTGATTTTTTTAAGACATCTAAATCCAAAATCTTTATTGTAAAGATAAAGACATCTGATACTTTTCTATATCTAAAATGAAATTTAAACTTAGAATTATCATTTGATAGAAAAATCTTTGAAAATTAGAGAAATAGTACAAAAGTACAAAAAGTAAGGATAAATTATATTTATTGCCAGCAGTATATGACGTGCCGCGCATATTTGCGGCGTGTATATCGTTGCATTCGCGCGGAATTTATCGCAGGACGTAATTGTTACGTTCCACACAACGATTGAATCGCGAGCATTGCGTTTTGTCGAAATACACCGACGATGCAATTCCATTTGCCCGGCGCGTTATCGGCTCACGCAGGAGCGACGCAGGTCCGGCATTACTTAATGATTATAGCCAATTAAATAATTATGATTGCGACAATATATTTTTACGACCGCCAATATGGGATAAACGCGCGGTTAAACACATTTCCGGTTATTTTACGCAACGATAAGAGAAAACAGAATCGATATTGTGTACAAAACTCGCAAGTGATTCCAAAATTTTGTTAACGCGCTTAATTGAAGACAATTTTATAGAAACAAGTATACTTTAGTCTTCTATATTTCTACTTTTATTTTTATTACTCTACTTTTATTACTATTATTCTATTTTTACTTAACATATATATTATTTAGTAAAATCTTCGAAAATGCGTTTTTAATTAGAATATAATCGTCCCAACGAGAATTATGGCTAAATTAATCACTGCCGATTTTCCAATGTAAACTCCTGCCTTTATATATATGACGGACTTGGAGTTCCTTTTGCATACAGGTGGTGAACGAGTACACTGACTGGGAGCGAACAGTTCAGCATCCCGTCAACACGAAGGATGCGTGCGTACAGGCGTTGAGCGATGCACAATTCGTGGCGCCGCTCGTGCAAACCGGAGATCTCTTCACCTTGAGACATACTAAGAAGCCGAACAGTCCTCATATCGCGCCGATTCTCGACAGCGAGGAGGAGCCCATGCCCAAGACCTACTTTTATGTGTTCGACTACCAGATGAAAGACGGCGATTACCCTCAGGTAGGCGAAACCAACAAGAATTGTTCGACGCGGAAAGTGAAACCTAACCAAACTAACCACATCTCACTACGCGATACTTGTTGCAAGATTTTTATCTCTATTTATAATTGCATTTTCGCAGAAAAGTTCAGAAGCAATTCTGAAATACGATACGGTCTAATTAATCTGATAAATAAATCTTGAGACCTAATTATATTTACTCATTACGTATATTTGCATTCGCAATTCAATTGAAATTTATAATAACTATAAACACAAATCTTAAAGAGTTATAAATTGATTTTGTATTCTTTTGCGTTTCCTAAATCAATTCGATTTTTGTGTTGCTCGAAACAACTATCGTAATTAATTGAGCACAAAAATTGGTTAAATAATCTCAATGTACACAGCTAGTTCAACAGTGTGAAATACTACGCTTTTACATTGTTTCACCAACCTGCCGCTATACGTGTATTTGATGAATTAACTAATTTTCGGGTAACACCGTCCAATTATGGATTTGTTTAACTTTTGTTCTGTATCCTTCAATCGCGGCTCGTTAAAATGATAATGCTTTTCGCTCCCGTGGGTACTTAGCTTCATTAACTGCAGCCCGTTGCAAGGATGCAAGTTTAGCAAAGGCAATTATTCGTTTGTTGGTGGCGCGGGATATTCTCATGTAACCGCGTGATGACTGTTTTCCTTCTGTCTCTCTGCCCCATCGTCCGTTCGCTATTGCTGGTTCAAATTATCAGGGTGTTTACGTTCAATTATGCACAGATTACACTACATGCATAGTATTACATTATTGTTCTTCATCGCGATGTGCCTCGACGCCTCCCATTATCAGCATAGACGCAGGCTCTTTCTGGCAAAATTCGAGCACGTAAACACATACCAAATTATAGTTTCATAAAATCTTCGATAAATCCAGTTTCTTTTTGCAAAATTTTTTAAAGATATAAAATTAATTTGGGCTTCAAAAATTTATTTGGATATTTAGTCAATAACATTCTCATGTTGCTAAATGATGAAGTTTCTTGAAAAAATGAAAAAAAAAAATAAAAGATTTAAAAAGTTGACTTTAAAATTATTAAATGATATTTATCTTATAAGAATAAATTGTTACGCTACAAGTCTTGAATTTGTTTTTAAAGATTTCCATCTAAATTCGCCGCGTGGAAATTTCATCGGATCAATAATCGATCAACGAATGCTTGATTAGCGGTAGATGATGGTATGTGAGAGGCACCACAGTTGCCGGGGAAATTCCGTTGAGTAAATATGTACGGAGATCGCGTCGGTAGAATAATCAGTCGAATCGCGAGACTATCGCGCTGCCTTCCGTTGTTTGTGATGCTGTCCCAACCTGGTGGCATCTAACATTCTGCCTTTATCTCGCGGGACGCGTCTCCTCTGTTGTTTGCTAGCGTAAAACAGATAGAATCCTTCTCCACTCGGTTGCATCCATAATTATTCCGAATAAACAGTGACAGGTTACCAACGTTTTAACCGCTTCACTCGTGATTATGCTGGTACATTAATTATCGATTCGTTGTCCTTCTCTACCCCGAATACGTTTTATCAGGATGCGTCATGAGAAATTCACGTTTATTATATTTATGGAAGCGACGTAATTTAATTATTTTGAAATAATTATGCATTTTACTTTGAATAACCAACACATTTCTTGCGTAATAAAGTAGGACCGGCAACTTTTTCCCAGGTTAAAATGTATTCCATTTATTTTATTCAGTTTGTATTCTCCCACTAGTTTCTCTCTTTTTTTTATCAAGATAAATTCAACTTTTTTATTTATATGTATATTAGCTATGGTAATACATATATTAAGGGCTGACTCAGTTTTCCTTAAAATAATTACTGCCTCATATGAATTATTTGTTTAATCCAAAATGATAAATAATTTAATTGAACAAGAAAAACTTGAATAAGGAAAGATCTCGTTGTTCGTGATTAATATTCGTAAAAATAAGGCAAATGCGGAATAAACGCAGATAGTCTTCGTTAGCTTTATTTTTACGAGCTTTCTTTACGAGCCATATTTTATTAGCTTGTTTAACACCATGGAATTAAAAGCGTCCATTAGATACTTTTTGCTTGTATTATTTAAAATAAGAGGAGACTGGAATAATGAAGATGAAAAATACACGTATGTGTTTTATCATACGACAATTACTTTCTTCAGTTACAAATAAATGTTTTATCAAGATGAGATATATACCCGGCCGTAAGAAGATAATAGAAAGATTCGATTTACGATGGAACTGGCGCACGTACGTCGAATATAATAAGAATGCCATCGCGCGTCGTTTGCAGTCGTCGCGCTTCTCATGACAGCCATTACGATGCCAATCCTATTTCAATTTACACTAAAATTATTTGCACAGCTAATCGGATAGTTCATATCCGCCTCCCTTTTCCATCTTTATGCTGTATTAAATTTTTCAAATATATATTAAATTTTTTATTTATCCGTTTAATAAATATAAATTACGCGAAATGAGATTATTACATTAGATTAAACGTGGGTTCTACGTAATGCTCTTTACAAACAGTTTGTGACAGAGTATCGTATTTTAAAATATTTAATAAACTAACTTGTCTTTTCTGTTGTCAACTAGCTAATCAAGTTAAAATATTTACGAGCTGCTAGTATCTTTTGTTCTTTTTTTTTGTAAAATATTATCTAAATAAAAAATTGCTTTTAACTGGAGAAATGTCAGATTATTTAAAAAATTATGTTCATAATTATATTGTGATTACATTTATTGTACAAGATGAGTAAACATATAAAATAAAGTTCAGAGAAAGTTTCGTGTGTTAATATTCTAATAAAGGGAATGCTGTACGTAAATTGCATTTCGCTATCTTCATTTTAATATAACGATAAATCAGATTTGTCAAATTAACAATCTCACATTTTAATAATCTACCTTGGTGTCTGGAACCGATAATATTAATTGAAGAACAATCCAGCCTTCCGGCGACGAGAATTTCCAAAAAGAAAGTCAATTAAGTGGTCGTGTAACGTTTTCAGAATTGGTTTGTATTCATAGTTCGTTCATAATTGTATGGCGGTCGCGTACATGGGCCAAAGGACGAGAAGGTTTCGCCGATGTGTGAGCAGCGACGAAATATTCCAGTCATGTCACGCGCGCCATATGCACGACAACGCGCCATCGCGTTTGTTCACAATACAATTTTCCTACTTTTTCGCATTCGCCGGCAATACTCTGTCCTGCGGGCAGGCATCTTTCCGTTCTCTTTACACTTACTCTTTACACTACCTGCAAACCGATTTTTCAATAGTTCAAGCTTAAATCGTATTAGATGGTTGAATTTTGTAAAAAGTCTGGAAGAATTTACAAAGAGAAATTTGATTTCGGATGATTTTATTTAACAAGTAAACGTTTAAAAAATTTTTTTTAAGTCGATTTAAAAAGAATGTTTTTTCTATTTGTATCTTGTCAGTCTTTTAAAACTGAACAAATCCACGAAATTTATTTCTTCGAAACATAATTCGAGAAAAGAAGATAACATTTTAGATGAGTACACTAACAATGAGAGAAAAGTATGTGGCATTTGCGACTATAATTGTAAAATAATTATAGTTAAGAATATCATTTTTATAATAGTTATTACTCTCATATTGGTAATAATAATCATATGCTTACACACTGAAAAAAATTCTGGTTAAAAATGGACGAATCAGAAAAGTTTTGTAGAACTAATCAAATATTCTGATTATCATAATAGGAATTCTAGTTATTATAAGTTATAAAGTATTGAGTTTTATTATAATAATCAGAATATTTGATCAATCCTACAAGAGTTTCCGAGTCGTCCGTTTTTAACCAGAATTTGTTTTCAGTGTAGTGATACCAATTGTGGTTACTATTACATTATTTTTGTTACAACTTACTAAAAGAAAATTTCGTTTTGGTTAAAAAAAAATAACAGTCATATTATAAGTTCCAATGGGCCAAATTATGATTGTGAGGACTTTAATAAAATGTTAAACCATTCATAATTTATATCGTTTGAATAACTATAAAAATGTGGTTAGGTCCAAAACTAACTATAAATTATAGTGACATTATAGTTGCTGCAACTATTTTTTTCTCTCAGTGTAGAATATTGTATGATTAAGTCACGTTTGATTCGCGTGCATAATAGAAATTAACAAAAGCCAGGAAAATAGCTCGCGACGAATGCCACTTTCGCATTTTCTTGTTGCATAAAGGCAAGGCAAGAAACGAAGGGATTGAAGGAAAGAGAGAGAGAAGCAGTTTCTTACGTAATTCGTAAATACTCTCTCGAGATAGCAACTTGTAATCTACCGGCAAAGTGAAAAACAGACATTGCGGGTGGGTCGCAATCGATCCTAGCGGGACGAGAACGAAATTCATCCCGAGGATCGTTGGGGGATTTGCAAGGACCCATCGATACGCAGAGGATTTGCGAAGCCGACGTTCAAAATCTATCAGCTCGCGCGCCACCTCGTCCATTCCGGGAGGCTAGGCTCCTCCGCGGATCCTTTTAAAAGGTTCTCTCATGCTGTAATTCGATCGAAGACGATTTCCTTCAAGCATGACTCGTTCACCGCGGAGAAGAAAATTTTCGCAAATCTTCGGCAATGATCGTCGCTAAGTAAGACGATTTGTAATCACTCTGATAGTTGGAAGATCTGTAGTAACGTAAAAAAAAATTGCATTCCATAGTTATACTGGGTGAAAATAATAATATAAACTGATTTCTCTATAAACAATGGTTTTCTTCGCAAGACGAAAGTTTTATTTGGTACGCCTGTTCTTTTGCATAGCCAGTCGCTTGACTTTCTTGCATGTTTAATCACATAATTAGTATGAATGTTTTAACGAGGTTAAAGGTAAACGATCGATGCATTGATGAAGAGGGAGAAAAGGCTAAATAAAAATGAAACTAGGAAGATTTTTCCATATCGAATCGGGGTTTCTATTGCGCCACTCGTCGTGATTGCTATTTCTCCATCTCGCACGAGGAAAATGAGAATACGACCCCGCTTTGCAGTTCTCTCCTCCACCGCTCGTCCAAAGAGAGGTTGATAGGAGTG
The DNA here is from genome assembly GCA_011636635.1 of Tetramorium simillimum. NCBI lineage: Eukaryota > Metazoa > Arthropoda > Insecta > Hymenoptera > Formicidae > Tetramorium > Tetramorium simillimum. The sequence continues at coordinate 341 of VBVQ01003104.1, read as the reverse complement.
AAGGAAGGAAACGAGGCTGGGTGAAGAAGGAGGGAGGGAGGGAGGGACGATGGAAAGCAACTGCAAGTTGGAAAAAGGCATTACGAGAAAATTTGCCCTCAAAGCCCTGCGTGCCGCAAAACACATCCTTTCCCTTTGGAAAATCCTTAAATAAAATCTGTTGGGATTATAAAGTGCCTAATGATTGATCTGAGCAATTCATTCACAATCAGTCAAGTAAAAATAATTTGTCTTGTAAATTTATTATGTCTTAATTTTTTAATGAAATGTAAAAAAATTTTTTTTTATTTTGTATAGTTGTTTCTTAGAGAATTTTAATAAATCTATGGTTAAAATTTAAT
>VBVQ01003103.1:0-20704 GCA_011636635.1 Tetramorium simillimum | reverse complement strand
CCCCGCCCCCGCGCCACCACCGACGACGGCGACGACGACGACGGCGGCTCATCGACTTGGACGCCGTGGTGAGTGAGAGAGTGCAAATTCAATTTTTCAAGCGAGCACGAGCGCTCGCCCCTACGTACGTGCGTGGGTGCGTGTGTGCGTGCGTTCGTGCGTGCGTGCGTGCGTGCGTGCGTGCGTGCGTGCGTGCGTGCGTGCGTGCGTGCGACAGATGCGTGTTACGCACGGGAAACGCGCGACGGCCAGGCTGGTTCGGCGAGTTCGACGTACCGTCGCTGTAAATATGTCACTCGCGCGTAATCAAACTCGCACGCTGGCCCGAATCAAAACACGCTCGTAAATGCAATGTAGTTTGGCTGCTAGCTTTCCCTCCCGCGCGCACGCTTTTTTATTTCATGTGGGACGCGAGGCGCGTACATCCACAATTCGAACGTCGCGAATAATGGGAGCAAACGAAATTCGAATCCCACGCGCGATACACACACGCACGCACAGCACACACATATGTGTGTACATATATATATATAGAGTTTGCTGTATATTTACAGCATCCGAAATTGAATTCGCCGAATTACAGCTCCGCGTAATAATGCGCGCTATGCGTGTGTACGTTAACACGGTGCAGTGGTCGCTCCTCTCGAGCGAAGAGGCTGTCCGTACGAGAGCCTCGATGTCCGAATATCTCGATAATCTCCCTCTCTGTCTGTCTCTCGGGGGACCGCCGAGAGCGATCTCTCTCGATCCCACCGAACCAGACATCACTCGCGCACTCGCGAAATGGTTTTCGTGGTGCTCGGCGGTTTGTAGTCTACGTGTTATTTTGTTAAATCCGCGGCCCGTCCGTTGGGCCGTTCCATAATCGAGTGCCCCCACGTTGACATTCCGAAAACGGCACGTCGATACGTCGTCGTTTTACCGTCGGCGATACTGCCAAATTCCGCGGCGAAAAAAAATTGCGCCGACCTATCGCCAGCATCGCCGATATATCCGACGCCGGATTTATGAGCAAAAGGACAGGTCCGTTTCTTCCGGTCACGCTTTTTGCACCTGTTTCTTTTTATCGCACTGAGGTACGTCCACTACGCGGATGATTTCGTGGCAAATAATGTGTGTGTGAATGTGAAACATTAATTTCTCGCTTGGAATCTAAACCGTTTAAAGAGAAATTAAGACAAACACCCGTATCTTCATCATTTAACGAGTCAAACGATAAAATGGCAAATCGCAAAATCTATCTCTCACGTTCGCAATTCTCAATATTCTAAACTACGATATATAAAAATTATTATAAAATATTTTTAATACTCTAAACTACTATATGTAAAAATTATTATGAAATATTTTTATTCTGATTTAGTACTTTCATTATTTACCGCCATTTGTAACTTGGACAATATTTAATGCGAATCTGGAGCGGTGGTCGTTCGAAGGGTAATAAAAATTGCAGGAGAACGGATATTCCTGGAGGACGCATCGGCGGTCGGGAAGCGTGTCGGGGCGCGTGCTCCCAGCGCCGAAAAGCGCGTTTTCGCCTCCTTCCCATCGGGAAAGGTCCATTTATTGTGCACCGTCCATCATGTACTCCGGTGGCCGCGTAATGAGAGTATGCGCGTTGCGCGAAGCACGATCAATTTCGGAAGATCTGCTGGTGTTCCGTAGTACGTACGCCGCGAAAGATGTCGCGCCACCCCTTCTCCTTGGCGCTATCGCGGTAGTTTATTATCCTTAAGTGCTGCTCCGGAGCAGCACTCTTGCCTCTCCTTTCTCGCTCCTCTCTCTCTCTCCCTCTCTTCTCCGGCCCTCTTGCACACCAATCTTACAAATCCCTCTTCTCTCGGACCGCGGCGTACACTCGTCACGCTCGCGCGTGTCCCCGCGCGCATTTACTTGCGCGCACGCGTCCACGTGAATGACGAACGGGAGCACCGTCTCTATGGGAACCAGTTCCGATTTACGCGTGACGCACTTATTACCGTAAGATCCCGGACCCTCGTCCCGATAATACACGGCCGGACGAGACGCGCTCCGACGACGCCGGAGTGCGTGCGCGATGTGATCGCTGTCTGTCATCGCTCTGTAACTCGCTGTTACAGAGTCGGGGACGCGTCGTACGTCGTATAGAATGATCCGGAGAAAGACGCAAATGCTCTTTGCCAGTGGATTTTAAAACTTCACCGTAAGGAGTTTACGTCAAGCGTGATTCTCAATAATTACTCAGACAGGGGATTATTTAACGTCATACCGGTGAATCTTATCTGGATTATCTGTATTACGATCTCTCAATGTTTTCTGTCGATTCGCTTAACGTTACAGTATTAACGTCATAATCAACTTTCGGTGTTGGGCGTTACGGTATTAATGGAAATAATGTGTCAGCAGTTTATTCAGTATAAAAGTAAACAGTACGATATATTCGCGTACGCGGCACTCGCAAGGGCAGTGCTTTCATAGCTGTCAGATAATATCAGCGGCTACATTTCCGTATGATTTATATATGCATTTAGTTCGCCGATTAATAAATAGTTATCTGAAATCTGCTGCTCGTTACCTGCTCACTCGACCGTTAAAATATCTCGACAACCACCGAAAATCAGATCTGCGTTAACGTTACACATTTTTACTCAAAGTTAAATCTATCGATGTGCATTTGTGTCTTTCATACGCGTGTTGGATCATACATACCCCGGCTACCCGGCCACCAACGTTGGTTAAATCGTGCAGGCGGGACGACGGTACGGGCATGTTTGCTAATGTGTCGTCGCCGTTAACGAGCGCTACGTTTGCGAGATGGACGAAACGCGCGGTCCCAAAAAGGAGACGCTGACAAAAACGCGGTGAAATATGCGAAAACGCGCGCTATCTCGAGATGTCATCGCGCTTCGAGATTTCATTAGTCCAAAATGATGATTTCGTGAGAGTAGAAAATTCTCGCAAGTTTTTTTAAAAGTCACGTTAATTCAAAGACGGAGAGAGGTACGGTGAAGTACGCGAAAACGGTTGAAAAATTATCTCAATATGCCATCGCTTTGAGATTCATTGACTGAAATATTCAAAATTATACATAGAAAATTCTGAGAAGTCGTTAAAAGTCGGCAGACTGAGAAATGCTATTTCAAAAATTTATCAGCGCGAATTTATGTATTTCGTTATGCACAAAATGCCGAAAATTCTTGCTTTTTAATTATAATTAATAAAGATTAAAGCGGATAGATTACATTACGTAGGATTACATATTCATCTACATGTATCATCTACACACTACACATATTTTAACATATTTTCGTGGCTTTTAATATGGAAAAATTCGTGTGCGAAAAATTATTTGCTCTAATGAAAGAAATATTATGATCAGTATCTAATTTTCATTTTGTTAATTATAATTTTCATTTAGTTAATTATAATTTTTAATTCTGTTCAGGTTATTCTTTTAAATATATTAATAAAGATAGAAGAAGAGAATATGCTATTTGAAAAAGCAAAGAGAAAGTATGAATAATCTTTAAATATCAGGAAAGGAATTAACAAATGATTAAATGAATGATTTACAAAAAGTAAATCAAATGATTAACAAAAAATATTTGCGGACTATAATGTTTGTATTTACCTCTTTAGTCGAGAAACTATTATTTCTTTACGTATTTTCTCGTATTATTAAAAGTAACGAAGATATTTCAGATGATCGAGTTAGGCAAAACACTGCATATATTGTTTCAAATTCCGATTACTTTTTCGTATGTTGTTTTTAACACAACCTCGCATATTCGGGAGAATGATATTTTCCAACAATATTTCGGTACAATGAATATCCACTGCCACATTTTATTCAGGATTATAATTTTTGAAATTTTTACATTTTTTACTGAACTGCATTTTTATCATTGAAACATTAACAATGTCCATTCAACGCCACTTTTTCTTTTCTTAGCTCGAACAAGCCAGATTGTATTTGAAAAACAAAAAGAAGTAATTTAATGCTCAAACAACACTGTATGTATGTATAAGTATTGTATCGAAATAAAAGAGAGATTGTTATGAAGTGAAACTCGAGCTCGCATTGGTAGCAGCCATAAATCAATCATTATAGTGATACATATGCATAAATATAGTTTAAAACATATCCCATTTCGACAATTCAGAAACAAACTTTAAAAGCAAATCGATCGCAACAACGAATCGGTTGTTGATCTTTGATTGCATATTAATAACGTATGTGATACGCATCGAACGTTTCGAAGCACGTTCAATAAAAAAACATAATATTTGCGCGACGCAATAATCGAGCTTTTATTTACAATCGCGGCGGGACTCGGTATGCCGATATACGTACATATATAGGAAACTGAAAATGGAAACGTAGTCCAAATTGTCGAAACTGCCTGTAGTTTCATCGGCTTTTCGACGTGCCGATAATTTGCAGCGAAGTGACTAATTAATACATGAAACCAACGTACGAACGTTTGCCATTCACATGTAAACTACGCCGATATACGACTTTTCCGACGATATAGAGATATTTTAAAAATTTGTAGCTTGTGTTATTCTATTTTTCGTGAATTTAACTTTCGCATTCGTTATTTACTGTGCATTTAGAATACCTGTATATTCTAGTTTTATAACTGTGCGTATTCATAATTTTAGGAATCATAAACAATTGAAAATGAAGAGGTACGTACGTGTCAGTAAATATAATATCGTATTTTATTTTATCCCAATAGGACAACTTTGATAAAAATTCAGTTTGAGGTTATCCATCTGGTTGTTATTTTTAATTGTACATTGGAGTCTCTACCGTACCCCCATACCCATTTAACCGGTCGTTTATCTGAATATTGTTTAATCGAACGTTCGCTTATTTGAACAACGTCGTTTAGCAAAAAAAGAATGTTCTCTGCATATACCAGTTTGCGTGCTCATGTTTTTCTCTTCCATCAATCGTCATCCTTCGTTCACGATCTAACATACTTTAGCAAAGAATTTAATAATTAAATTTTATTATAGTTTTTTTTATTTTTTTTAACAACACACCAGGCACATGTAATAATTTGTTTATATTGCGCGTACTGTGCGATATTTTTAATTATAAAGAGATCAATTACCTTAACAATTTTTCACATCACATGCTTTTGATGAAGCAGTCGGAGTAACAAAAACGAGAACGAAACGGAAACATTGACGGCAAAAAAGCGTAAATTTCCGTATATGTTTCAATGCTTAAAACGACTGTGTCAGTTTAATAATAGATGTGTTTCTCATTTAATTTGCACAATCGAGATTTTTCCTGCAGTTTGCTAAACGCAATAAAAAAGTGTTTCGTTCCGACTATAGGGCTAAATTACGACGCGCGGTGAACGGGAAATGCAATTATGTGTGACAAATTGGCAATTGTATCGGATAAATATTTACTTCTTGACAAATATCGACGCAATCAGTTCGTTTCGCGTGCACCTTTCCAAAGCCCTTTGAGAATAGCAGTACGGAGATTAAAATTAAATCCATCGGACGCGTAAGGGCGTGTTCTTCTCGCGCTCGATCGATTTTATTTTGCCCGAAAATGTACACACCCGCCGAACGAGTCGTGGTCGTCCTCTTTCCGTATTCCGGAGTGACGCAGGGAGTATCGCGAAATAATGTATCACGCAGGTAACAGGTGTTCCTGCATTTTCTCTTCGTTTTGCAAAGAAAAACACGTGCTTCGCTTAACCAGTACCCACACACGACGGACATGGCCAACCGCGCGCGTACATACAGCTTCGTACGAGAGAGCGATATACCCGTTCTTGTCGTCCCGTACCGCCAGTATTTTGCCTATAAACAATTTTCTTAATACAGCTAACAGTACCATCATGCCGCTGAGATGAGATATAATTCATTGCAGAGACTCGAGAGAGAAAAACAGTCTCGCGCGGAATAAATGCTCTTTAAACGCAATTGTACCGCGGTGTCCGCGCGCAATCGCATTAATTTCTATGAAGTCGCCATCTCGTCGGAATAGGAAGTATACGATTATTTTACGCGCCAGATTGCCTTCCTTATTACGTTCGTCCGTAATTCTAACGCAAATCCGAGGCACTTTAAAGTTAAACAGACGCGAAATTTAGATGGAAAAGAAACAAACAATTGAATGACGTAAAGGATTTGAGTTACACAATAATACTATTATACGCTTCAGCTCTCATTTCAGGATGATGTTAATAAAAATTAAAGCTGAACGTATGCGGTGACATTTGATATCGGACGTTCAAAAAATTGTGGAAAATTGAAAAATGCGGTGTCCAATGATGCAATTAACGGCCACGCTTTATGACTCGTTATGTCGATCTGTATCCTGTCAACGTCGAAATCTCGATAAATTCGATTTCGCATAACGGAAATAACGCGCTCGTACGCATTCGCGGTCGATGCAACCTCGATAATTCCGAATACAATAATTCATTTTTACGGCCTCGTGCTGCATCGCGTTTCTCGTTTGCAACAAACCGGGTCGACGTTATTCCTCCTGCCGGCAATTTTTCTATCTCGAGATTCGTATCTCGCGGAATATCATAATACGAGAAATAATGCGCGCATACCGCACACTGTTGACTCTGCCGTTTAAACTCGGCGAGACTGAATACGCAGCAAATATTGTGCACATACCGATAAGCGGTCAACGAAGAGTTTCCAACATAATCCATCTAATTTATCCGAACGCAGCTGTTATTTTGGTTTGTGAAATATCAACGAATTCCCGAAATATATATTCGGTACAAGACAGCTTTAATTTATGATTAACATTATGATTGAAATATTTTGTTTATATGTATACGTGTAACAAAAAGATTTAACATTCACTAATGAGAAGTATAAAGAGATTAAAACGGAAACTCAGCTCAAATGTAGCTTTACAAATTTTATATTTCTTTATCTTGATATAGGTATTTTTTTTCATTCTTTAGTTACGAAACCAGAAATAACGACATTATAACTATGTAATTATAATATACAATCATATTTCCAAAATGAGACAACAGGTATAATTAAAATAATTTAAAAAGCTTTTAAATTTTTAATTTTTTAAAGCAAATTTTAATCTCTGAAAAACAAATGTAGCTCGAGATTAGTTAGCTAAATTTTATAAAGCTATAATGCTTGTGAGAATGGTGCAATCGGCGCAATTATTACGTGTAATTACTTGGTACGATAAATGAGCTCGTTCGTCAGTCGTGATTACTACTCGGTGAAAAAGATATAATTGTAACATCACTGGGTACTCGTAATGTTTGGATAAATATTAGACACGTCAATCTATATATCAACAATTACAACAGGTCTGTGAAGTTGGCACTTAAAAATTTAAAAAAAAGTTATATTGCCATATCATTTTACAAAATGATGTGGCATTTGGTTGTCCGCAATTTGCGCACATTTGTCAACAAGTAATTCTTTTTCGGGACATTGAAATGGTTTTTCAAATTTTCTCTCAAGTTTCTTCTATTATTTCTGGCATAAAAATTTAAGATGTCAGGTAATAATTTGTCAGATATTATTTTACATGCTTCTTTCCACTTGTCAAAATTGACATTTTAAAGTGTCAATTTTACAAAACCTCAATTATGTAGGGTACTTTTGTAAAATTTATAAAACATTTCTTCCGCTTGTTGTACGTCATATTTGCAAGATATATATAGGAAAATGTAGGAAAAATTAACGATAACACGGCGACAAACAAAATATTAACATAAAATTTACATGTAGTTGGCGCACGTTTTATCACTTTAGCAATGCCCAAGACATTTTGTATAATAATGAATATTAAGGTATAGAACTTTGTATCTGTTTTTAAAAAAACATTATATGTACATTAGCGATATTAGATAAAACTACTTTATCTACAGTTTGCTTTCAGTAACGAGCGTAGGAAATTACCGTGTTATTTTAAATAGAAAATATCTTACTACGGAAAGTCTATTCTACATGGGTCAAAGTTCATAAAGATTGTTTGGGATGTATGGGTTTGAGACATATACACAGTATAAGCATTACTTCATTTTCATAATAAAATAATTGAACAATTAATAAGCAGTAAAATTAGGGTTAACACCACTCTAAGATATTGAGAATATCGGAGAGAACCTATCACGCTTCAAGTAGTTAATCATTCTTGGCAGGCAAATCGTTTCTCAAGTATGCGCGAGCGAACTAATATTTCTAGAGCAAATTGGCTATGAAAACAACAATTAATTAGTAGCCGCCGATGAGAACACATTAATGTAACTTTGAAACTTTGTGCAGAGTGTATATAAACTGCGGATACAATCTTTAAGACTTAACCGAGTTTATTGAACGAAACAAAAAAGTTCCAATATCAACATATAGAGTCAGAAATTTCTATTTTATAAGTTGAAAGTACGAAATTTTGCAACGCTTTATAAGTTTTGGATTCTCTCTATCGATCTGCTGCGAGATGCAATTAGGCAAAGAATTACCGACTTACAGATTGAAAAGCGGGGTATTTTCAATAATTACTAGTTTCCGGACGTATGCTTATTAAGACTTGCTTGTTCCTTCCAATGACCTCCATTAATCTTTCAAGTTTGCACCTGTAGTTTATTTACACTCTATATAATATCCTGTACGAAGCGTACGAGGCGGACTCTCCCATTCGCGGAGAGTGCACCTCGAGAAAGCGGCAAACGGGAAGAGGAGAAAGAACGGCTCCTCTGTCCAGCGGATTCGTTACTTCTGCACGTAGGAGCGGCCCGCCGTGCGTAAAGCGGCGTAACGTTTAACTTCTTGAAACCTGACGATGTTTAATGAGACGTCAAGAATTTGATGCGAGTTTCGAAGGCAGTCGCATAAGCACACAGCGGTCTTATAAAGACGGCCTTTATATTTGAGGCGCTCGGAAATTCAGTGAGCATGTGGCAACGCCGAGATCAGTCTTTCTCTCGCGCTCCCCTTCGATTTCTCGGTTGTATCTTTCTCCACCAACACCACATACATGTGGCGACCACACGTAACCACCCATCGTTCCCGTAGCGAAGTTTCTTCCTCTTCTTCTACCTTTACCACGCTACCACCTTGCACCCCATCCACCCGACGTGCTCTTTTATTTTATTATTCGACCCGACCTCGGCGAGTTAGGCTGGTTGCCTCGGCGTATATACCGAGAGACCTCTCGTCTCCCTCCTTCTCTCTCTCTCTCTCTCTCTCTCTCTCTCTCTCCTTCTCTTCTTCCCACTCTCCTTTCTCTCATCTTCTCCGCGACCGCCGCTTGCTTCTCGACTAACGGAGAAACTGGAATCTCGGCGTCGAATACGAGGATCTTCTGGTGCTGCTGCTGCTGCTGTTGCTCGCCGTGTGCTCCTTACCTCTTCTCTTCTGCCTTCGCCACCTTCTCCTCGAAGCTCGTTTACAATTAGTTTGTCTTGGTTTCGGTACGTCTCGTCGTCGAGAGGATCCTTCTCGTGTCATTTTATTATTCGTTTCACCGACACGGCGCTATCGACACGTCTCCGTCGACGAGGTCGCGCGTATTAAAATCATGCGCGGAATTCCGGAAGAAATAAGAATCGCGGAATCTAACTTTATACGGAATTTGTACGATTCGCTTTCCCGATTTTATTTTTGATGAAACAGGAATATACACGGTTTATCGTACTATATTATATTTATAAAAATTGTCATTGAATCGTTGAAAGAATGAAAGGAAGGTAATCTCATTTGGAAGCTTTAACGCATATTAAATCGCACAATCGTAAAGAAGAGGTAACATAAACCAATTTTATACGATTGCCTCTTGATTATAATCCCAGAAACGAAGCGTCAAAATGTGAACCATATTAACCGGTTGTTTGTTAAACGATGAAAAGATAAGAAGCGTAAGAGGCTTTTACGCATATTAAAATCATGCATAGCTAGCTGAAAATCCCGTGGGAATTACCCGTACAGCTTAAGACGAATTTACACGGTTCGTTTTGGAGCATCATCCCGCATATATCATGAAGAAATAGATTGGGTAAACAACATATTCACATAAATGTTTAACTGAAAGAAGTAAAATCGTTATCCGCATCCAATTTGGCCGATCATATATGAGAATTTGTAACAGCGCCAAAAATTTGGTGAATTATTCGACGCTTGGCGCCGTTAAAGCTTCTCGTACATTTGCTGTAATACGTGAAATGAATCACCTAAAGTGAATCATAAAAGTGAATCATGTAAATGTTATCTCAAAAAGTACATTAGAGGATAATCACACACACAGCGCAATATTGTTGACGCGATATATATACGTTGTTGTACGATAAACCAAAATTCTTATCAAGTAATTAATATCTTTAAAGTTATATATAAACTGATAAAATCCTATGAAGAGTGGACCACCTTTGTTTTCAAGTATTAGGCAATTAATTGGATTGTGTATACGCGCACACACATATATATATATATATTTTAGTGCTAATTAGCTGGGACAAGACCGGATCGAATAACAGAGGGAAAGTGTTGTAACGGGGCAGAGGGACGGTCGTGCATTCTTTAGTCCGAGCTTTTCAGAAGTCTCGAACGCCTCGAGGAAGCGACGCGGGAACACATTGTGGGTGGTTCAATCCTTCGGTGTTACTGTAAACAAAAACTCGTCCGTCCAATGTGCTCGCTCTCGACGATTCGGGATGGTCACCATGAGTTGAACCGTGTTAAATTCCGGCTTTAGCCGCGCCAGGATTTTTCATAACGCCATTTCCTTTCTCTCGTGTCTTCTTCGTCTCGCGCTTCTTCGACCGCGCCCTTCGAGCTGCAACGAGCTCGAATCGTCCGTGCAGATCCTGTGCAAGGTGCATCGCGCGTAGCGACGGGCTTGATCCAATTGAACCGTTGCGAACCACCGTGGAGAGCTATCCAGAAATGGTTGGAATCGACGTGACGGCTGCACTCCTTTCCTCTCCCTCTCTCTCTCGCTCTCTCTTTCTCTTTACTTCTCTCTCGCGCTGGTTTTATTTCCTTCCATGCGAAAAGATAGGGAATACTAGCTTTACATAATAACACGGAAGTGGCGTCAGACCGAGACGGGAGTACTCGTCTCATTATTTGCTGTTACTTTTTCTCTTTTCGGCGATTCTAACTTGCCAGTCTTAGAAGCGACTGATGTTACGCTAATTAAAAGAATTTGACGATGTCGCGAAAATTACCTGTATTTGTATTACGTTTCTTAAGTCTATATATTCTTAAGTCTACATCATGACGGCAATTATATTAGTAAAGATTGGAATTAAAAAAGATATGCATTGCGTCTTTTATGTTATAATGTTCTGCGGAACTTGTAAAACTACCAAATGTAATTAGAGAATCCGGTATCTATAATTGCAAAGTGGAAAGTAGGAAGCTGCGTCTTTGCTATGCTTTCAAAAAATTATTACTTATATTATTATTCTCATTAAATTTATTTCAGTAATCTCTTGAATGATCATAAAAATGCATTCCATAAGCTTTTTTTATACATATAACATGATATTTGTATGTATGAAATGCGCAGTTTCTTTCATTGTCGTTGCAAATTTATTTTTGATACGTGAGTCTTACGACTTTCCTCTTGATAATGGGACACAAACTTCGTGCGAATTGTCAGGAACTAATGATATAGAATGTACGTATCGCAATCAATCTAATTTCTGAATCATAACGCTTGATCAGCACTTAATACGCTTGTTCGGCATTTTCAACGCACGCATGAATAACTGACGATTCAACACGATCGTAAACTTTCGTCGTCTTCGTAAGTATTTAATACCGTTAACGTGGTTCGTACACAGAACGAATGGACAGATCTTTTATTACTATTAATCCTTAACCCTTAAATGGAAATGCCGTACACGTGTCCATTTAGCCTAGGATCGAGAACTTCACAATAAAGACAAGTGAAATTTTAAGGGGCGCTCAATTAAGACTCCACGCTGCTAATTTACGACATCGTTATTTCATGCTGATTTACATGGAAGTAATGAATCTGGATAATATATATCGTAAATGCAGCGCGTTTCTGTCTTGTCAATAATTTTGAAGATGCAGTTTAACGTGACGTAAAGGGTTAAATGCGTAAATTCCTCTTCTTATCTGTATGATCTGAGTTTCTTCACGTTGAAGTTTTACGACATGGGAAAACTCGTGATAGGAAGATCTTTTATCGCCTGAAATATAAATACGAGTATATGACTGAGAGAAAAAAAAATCTATAAATACAACTATATTTTTCGAAATATAATTACAGGCATAGAGTTTTGAAATGTACATATATGTATCTAATCATATTCTATATCTTCAGATTATTCTAATTATTCTATATTTATTATTCGCGTAATTATAAGTGTAATGGCAAATTCTCCAACTAATGCAACGTGCGTTTTATTTAACGTTTGTAGTTACAGTCGATTTAGCGAAAATGTCGAGAAAGATCATCATTCGTTGCAATTTCAGATTCTTAATATTACATACTTTTGCAAGTAAATCTTAAAATTTTATTACAATAAAGTTTATTCGAAATTAGCTAAAGAATGTGACTTTGTTATCTATTTGGCTCTCTGAAGTTTAATTCGCCGAAAGCCTTTCGCCAAGGAAAAGTTCAACTTGCTCGAGAATGCGATTAAAATTTAAGTCACGAATTGTAGAACGTCTTGTATATACGTTAAGTATATACGTTTAGTTAAGAATTAAATCGTTTCCGCGCGCTGATATCAAATCCACGTATAGTAATACTGTCGCACTGGCACATACATAACACAAATATAAAATTAAAAAAATTCATTTTGTCGGGCCACCGTGACAGATGTTTTCCATCAAGGCAGCTTTCGCGCAGTAAAACGTGATTCTCATTCTTATCGTCGTACGTACGCAAGGAAACTCCGATGGTATTCGAATCGCGGTCGTCTCGGTTCCTAATCGGTCGAACGGCGGCGCGTTACGGTTCTTTCCAGGATATTTCCAGGACGTCCCTTGGCGTCACGTCGCGCCGTGTTGTGTGTCGTCTGGCATCCCCGTCATCGTCTCCGGGGTTACTCCGCTACCGTACACGGCAATAGCAAAACACATAAACGAGTTTTCGGTACGTTAATCCAACGTCGAACGCAATTCCAGCGGCGCGGGCGCGGGCGCGCGGAGCTGAGCGGAGCGGAGCGGAGCGGAGCGAGCGCATCGTGGCCTCCCTACTGGTGGATGACCCCGTGGACTTTCATCCGCGTGCACACACGCGGGCACATGCGCGCTGCACCGCTCTTCTTCTGCATCGCCGTCATTGTATGTACATGTATATACACACGCTTTATCGGGCCGGACCGGTCGTTAGAACTTTAAAGCGAGCGGGGGAAAGAGGAAGGCACGCGCTTTGTTTTACGACTATTTTCCTCTCCTCGTTCCTTCGTTCCTTCTCCTTCGGTTGTGCTTCTTTTTTTTTCTCCTGTTTTTGGTTTGTTGTTTCGGACGTTCACGGAGCCGCGTATATTCGGAACACGCTCCGCGAGACGAGACGGAGCGGAATACTTAGAATTCAACGATCCCCGCTGGGAACGCAGCCGATGTGCGGTGGATATTCGCTCGATGAAACTCATACCCCGGAGATTGTTGCTTGTTTAATCCCGGCATCGCTACGTTCCCCGGTGATTACGTTTACCAGCGCACGAGTGTTGTCGTCGTTGTCACGCGCCACGTCTTTGGAAGGCGGAACCGATAACGCATCGTTAATCGGAAACTCGGCGAAACCGAAGGGCTCATAGTTGGAGAGTATGAAGGCAATGTGATACAATTTGCGCTATAATCAGACGGTGAAAACTTATTTTTTTTTTTTCATTTTGTATTTCGCATAAATATAATATAATACTCATTTTTCAGATTTGAAACTTTCTTAATTACGTTTGATAATACACGTTTGATAATTACATTATATAATTATGTAACAAAAATAATTTATCTGACTATTAATTTAAGGAAGACAACAATAATATACAATATAATTTAATTACGAATAATTAAAAATACTTTTTTCATCGTGATTTAAGGAAGATTTTAAAAACAGTTTCATTAGCCTAATGATATTAACAATTCCACATTGTACACGAATCACGCAAGCTCTATTCTGTTACGTGTTCAAGATATCCCTGTATATATATATATATGTATATTCTTTCGTTTTTTTTTTTATAATTATCAATTATTATCAAATATGGATCTGATTGCAATTTAGACTTTAATTAAATTACACGATAAAAAGAGCCAATTTGCGTATCAATATATCATAAACATTTGCCAACACGACTACGAGTAAAGCGCGTTTTTTTTCCCAGCTATGCTGATCAAAGAGAAATAATTATTTACGATCAAAAAATGTGTATCGTAATAATGGACGGTATATTGAACTCTCTACCTCGGTCTGAGAGCACAAAAGAGTTAATACGCGATGTCAACGGATTCGGTGGTATAGGTCGGTCGCTTCGGCCAGCCCGCGCGTTGGTGACACGCGTTTAACGCGATCGATAGGGGCGCGTAAACGCCGGGCGATCTGTCTCGCGCGCCGAAAAATACGACCGCCGATCCGGGGCGGATCCTCTCTGCGGCACGACGGGGCGCGGTGCGGTGCCCTGGTTGCATTATGGAAATCAGCGGGAATCGTAACGCCGGGTATGCGAGACACGTGAATTAAACACGTAATACACCGACTCGCGCGCTGCACCTGTCGCGCATGCAAATCACTTAAGCCGTCGCGAGAGCGAACGAACGAGCGAGCGAGCGAGCGAGCGCGCGCGGCCGGTTTCCGAGCTTTTTCGGTGAACGAGCCGCGGCGCGGCTGTGAGCGTGTTGCGTGTGCACGCACAACACGCGCGGATTGTGTGAGCGGCGTGCAGCGTGTGCGGGCGTGTGCGGAGCGCGTATCGCATATCGCGCAGTATCGGCGAGTACCTGGCGCGCTCATTCGCGAGGGTCGGGGATTATTTATCGAGGAATTTCGCGATCGGCATACCGTACGCCACGCAACCACCGCGATCGTTTGTACTTTTTTGCCGCCTAAAAGCTGTTAGATCCTACCGCCACAGAAAAGTAGATATCAATAATGTCGTACGGAGTACCGTCGTAGTCGTGCGCGCGCACACACACACACATACACACACGCGTTTTATCCGCTATTGCTGTTTACGTCGCTGTCGATTTAATTCTCGTTCTCGTGAAACCATCGACTTCCGATTTTCTCGACTTTCCGTAACGACGCCGATGTAAAAACGACTCGGAGAGGTTTCGCTGGTGCGTTTTATGCTTTCGATTCCTGGCAGCTCTCGGCGTCGCTCTGAAACTGTTGTAAATCGGAAACGAATACTGGTGCTGGTATGGATGATATGAAAATCTAGGACAGTCGGAAAAGTAACGCGAAGAGCTAAAATTTTAGGATGATAATAAGGAGAGGCTATGAAACGCGTAATAATGCAGGGAAGAAACAATTAATTCTACAGATGCAGATATTTCTTGAGCCGAATCCAAGCAAACGAGTGCGGAAATGAATGAATAATGTGCTCAAATGAATGCAAATGGCATCGCAAATACATTTAGTCGTGTTTGCTCGCGTTCGTTTACTTGAATCCGGCCGATTATGTCTCTTTCCGTAATGAACACGTTTATACAAATTTTTCAATGATTTTATCATCAACTATTGTGAATTTGAACAGATTATGGTGTATTAACTTTTTCATTTAGAACGAATCTATTGCACTTTGGCCACAGTTGCCGTGAAACATAAGGATGGGGTTTCTAGGGCCATGCTATATACAGGATGACACAGATCCCGGGGGTTATCGTATCTTCCATGGCTACGAACATGTTACTGGTAATAACAGAATTCGCCCACTGCTCGAAATTTACTCTCGCAACGTGTCGCGAGATCTACGTCGCGAAATTAGAAACGAGGAAATACTGTTTCGTATAGCGGATACTGGGTAAATCGGATTGCTCGAAACGCATTGCTTCACTCGGTGATCGAAAAAAAAAAAATATTCGTAACGCGTTACGACATGTTATTTGTGCGTTTCGGTGAAATGTTGCGGGTATAAATTTCAAACAATAGGCAAATTCCAATAAATTGCCAATTTCATCTCGGCTAAATTCGATGGCAATATTTCCAATATCTTCCGATTCGATACAGGTCTTTGAACTTGCAATCATTTCTATTAAAATAAAAACAGTTGTAGAATTGACTGAAAATATTTAGAGTCGTTATTTATAGTCGTATTTCTATTGAATAGTTCAAACATGAGATATTATATAATTTAATAAATTAATCTCTTAAGAGTCGATTTGTTATCATATTTGCAATCGCGATTGTGCTTTAAATTAATAAATTGAATGAAGAACTCGGATTAAGTTCATTTCAAGACACAGTACGAGTCTTTTTCTTTCGCGATTCAATAAACGATTCTTTAAATAAAGATTCGTGTGCATTTTGCACGTAGTTTTAAATATTTTTAAATTATAAAAAGAAATAATTTACATGTAACAGATGAAATTTTGTTATTAATAATTTATGTCAATATTCGTAATATTAATATCAATTAATGTAATATTAATGTCAATATTCATAATGTACATTTATATACATATCAATCGGATAGCAACAAACGTCCTCTCTAATTAGGATTAGCAAGTAACATTACTTTCGTTGCAAAACACTTTCCCGAGCAAACGGTATTAATCGCGGACGGTACTAACGATTCGTAAAACGAAGCGCAAAGTGCGAAATAGCTCATTCATCAAAATTAATTTGAAATATACGCGAAGTAGAATATCTGGTGTTGCGTTTCATAATTTATTAGACATTTCGTAGAAGCTAGACTTTATAACTGGCTGAGAGGTGTACGGCCTTGATGTTTGTTTTAGTAGCGCACGGGCGCGCTGTGTCTACTCAAGACTGCCGCGCGCCGTGTGTTGTCATTCGCGAGGTGACTCGAGTCGGCAGGTAGCAGCGGCAGGTCTGCTCCGCATGTCGTCGCATTACTCATCGAGACGCGATCGCGTCAAGTACATGAGGAGACAGACACGAATATTCGGATTAACGGTTCGCACGATAAATGGGCTTTTGCAGTTGGCTCTATATCGATTATAAGTACGCGTAGCGTTGGCTATGTGCAATTTTTAAGCGTTAAAGTTTTCATTTCGTAACGCTAAATAACTCTGTCGCCATTAAATCCCGTAGCGTAAAGTTATTGCCATCCTGTATTTTTTTTTTTTTAGCTTAGAACTGGGTTATTCATATTCCGCTTTCGAGTTTCTGTATATTAAAAACAGTGGAGTCTCCAATAAAAGTAAAAAGAGTGTAGCTTTATATATTCGTCTTACATTATTCAGCGAGAAGAGCGGTCTTTCTCCCGAGGAGTGCCGGAAGTCGAAGAAAATAAAGTAAGCGACGATCATATTATAAATTCGGTACAACGAGCAAGCTCCCGTACCCGGTTTCGAGACATTTAATTGCATTCAATTTGCAGTCGTCGCGAATGGGTAATCGTTATTTAAATGTCGCCTCTCTTGTCTCGTCTCGCTCGACAACGACGCGAGAATGATTTACGACGAAATGTGAAAAACAAACAGTGAAATTAGAATAACGACCCTTGTCGCGTTATCGGAGAGAGAGAGAGAAGTAGAAGGTATTTTCGGGCGATATATTTACGAGTGTTAGTCGAGTCAATGGCCCGGCATTTGCACCTGAAAAGATCCGAAATTCGTCGCTCGACGAATTTCTTAGAAAATTAACTCGCTCGATTCGTAGATCGTCGGTACGATGTTAATTTTATGGACAACGGAAGCCTACATCAGTCGTGAGATTCTTTACAGTGCTGTGTTATATACGTGTGAGTGTGTGTGAGTGTGTACACGCCCGCATGTGCGTATATATCAAGTTCCGGCGATATGCAACGTGGCCAAAGAAGTTCAAGCTTGTCCGCAATTCATCGGTAGACGTCTACCGGACACGCCGTCAGCAGCAACAGCAACAGCGGCAGCGGCAGCAGCGGCAGCAGCAGCAGCAGCAGCAACGGCGGCGGCAGGGTTATCTTTTTTTCTCCATCAACCTTCGTCACGGTTTTTCACGAACTTCTGGTGCCGCGCCGGTCACAATGAAGGTAACGAAAAACCCGCCAAACTGGTTCCGGATGAACGTCTCGCCGAAACACGCGCTCGCGTGCGAGCGCGAGAGCTCTCATCGGGGATACGCGTTTAGCATTTTTATATCGGGCTAGAAAGCCTTCAACGTGCGAAACAGCATGCGATTGTAATTAGTATTGCAGTTTAAGCGGATAAACGCGTTTTTGGCAATGATTATAATAATCGGCATTAATTATATCTAAATTATATTTTTTTATTATAATACAGTTTATGTAAATGTCTTTTGAAAATTCCTCCTCTTTAATAATATGTTATTCTGACAGTATAATTAGGCGTTATATAGCTAATACTCATATGTATATTAAAGTATAAGTATGATAATAGCATATAATAATGAATACAGTTATTTAGTTATTATAATATGTCATACGAACGAGCGCATTTATGATGATGCCCCGATTATAATAATTAATATTCGACAGTTAACGTACATATAAAACGAGTAAACAACTTC
The DNA here is from genome assembly GCA_011636635.1 of Tetramorium simillimum. NCBI lineage: Eukaryota > Metazoa > Arthropoda > Insecta > Hymenoptera > Formicidae > Tetramorium > Tetramorium simillimum. The sequence continues at coordinate 2,079 of VBVQ01003103.1, read as the reverse complement.
GTATGGAGGACTTGAGAATTCTCTTTCGCATAAGAATATTTCATATATTTTCATTTAAAAGTCAGCAATTTACCATTCTCTTTTAACTTTTTATTTTTCATGTTACAATATTTAATCTATTCTAGTCCAGGAAGATACAAGAAAGGAAAAAAAACATTGAAATTCAGATTAATATTTAAAAAAATGTCGTTTGGAAAAAGACAGAGGTACTTTTATACGCTATACTACATTTTATGGACTATATTACGTTTTACATCACTTTTCGTATTTATTCTATTTCGAATCCTCGAAAGATTAAAAGAATAATTGTCCTCCAAATCAATTCAAAGATTCAAAAGTTTACATTATGAAAAAGTTGGAGGTACTTTGTCATACACTATATTATACTTAACGAATATTACTTTGTGAGACTTATTGATTTACTACGCGGTGTTTAAGGGAGACGCGCACACCCCACTGAAATCCATATTAAAGAGATATACGTACATGCATTGTTGCGGTTTTACGACTTACCTGTCTACACGGGGCGCTTTTATTGCATTTCAAATTACACAGTACGCACCGCTTCTCGCACGGAATGCATAATGACTCTTCCTCACGCGCTTTCAGCTTCGCTGTAATTAAAAGTGTAACGCGTGCGAGTTATATCGCACACGCTCGACAGACGGGTAAAGGCGGTGAAAGTCGTTTAACTGAATGAATGGACTCGCATTTTGTTACAATTAATGCCTTCGACCGTCTACTTAAGACAAGACGGCCTCGTGTACTCCCTTTATCGATTAGTGGTATCTATAAACATCTAATTACACTCGAAGGAGTAAGAATTGATCAAACAACAATCAAGTGGGACGCTTCAATCACGAATTGCATCAAACCACACTGTAAATTCGTCGCATTGGCTCACTTTGCGTAAATGTACGTTTGTGTTACGTTTAACCCGGGGTCAGTAGTAAATTCAATCCAATTTACAGTTGCTCGTCATCAAAACCATATTGGAATTCTGATATTCCACAGAAAGGCTTTACTTCGTGTTGTAACAATAGAGAATTAGATATCAACGAAAAGTTTAATCTTTCATTCTTTATATAATGAAAAGTGATTGTATTTTATACTTTTAGCAAACAATTTTATTACGTAAACAAAAATTTACTTTTTAATGCAATATTAGCTTTTCCTGGTTTTACCACTGACAATGAATCATCCTTGTGCACTTCGTTTTAATAACCCAGCTGCAATGAAGAGAACTATTAATCGGTTAAGAGTTGAACTGAATTTATCGGGAACGATGCGAGAGCAGCTGAGAGTCGCAATAATAGGGGGCCGCACGCATCGTGCGCGTTCCAGGGAATTTACCTGCCGTACATTTGTCACGTCCCAAATTGCATTACGCGCTACGTTGGATTTCTATATAAAATGGCCCTAAGAAGCCATCGACTTTGCTGTCATCGTTCAATCTGCCGTGGCATGCTCCTCTCTTCTCTGATCTCTCTGCCTTTCACTCTCTCTCTCTCTCCCTCTCGCTTTCTCTTCTTTTCTTCTCGTGCCTCTCTCTCTCACGTACGTACACACACACAAGAGCACTCCGCCTTGCACTCTCGCCATATGGTTCGCGGCCCTGCCGTTCATTCATAATACACACGGCTCTAAAAGTTGAGCATCTCCTCGCAGACCAATCCAGAAACGCGCGGACAGTCCGCCGCAAAATGCCCTTTACCGCGGTTGGGGAATTTTCAAAAATAAATCGTAAAGTGGAAAGGAACATTTCGCCCGTTCGTGCTGCCAAAAAGGTGGCACGTTTTAATGCTCGAAAGCGCGAACGGGGTAAATGCTGGCAGCGAGAAAAGAGAAAGAGAGGAGGGAGACAAATGAAGAAAGAGAGAAAGAGAGAGAAGGGAAGATAAAGGGAAGGACGATAAGAGGATTTGAAGCGAACTCCACGCTTTTGACGTAAATGCTGTAGACAGTATGCTAACGCGCCGCAACGTAAAAGCATATGCATTTTTTACTCGCGTTATTTCGACGCGATGCGCGCACGCGACGTCAATTCCTGAGCGTGTGAAGAGAATAAGATATTATCCC
>VBVQ01003102.1:0-20706 GCA_011636635.1 Tetramorium simillimum | reverse complement strand
GGTCTAAACTATATACAGAAATTTTATATTTGCAACATAAACAAAACTTTGTATATGTATATTATAAGTTATAATGATGTAATTGTTATAACTTCTTATAATCATTATTTATGACATCATAATTTATGACAAAGTAAATTTTTAGTTAAGTACGTAATATTTGATGATAGATTCTTCGCAAGTTTTGAAACAGTTGGCGGAAATGAGTTCGCGCAAAATTCTTATCTAAATTTAAATCTTTCTAACTGTAACACAGTTCATAATATTTTTAATACTGATTTGCGTTATGATTTTCAAGATCCGATTTCGCTATTAATGGTTTAGCGAGTAAGACTTCTTAAATCACATTTGTTCTAAGCCATACAAAAGTATCGCGAGAAAAGAACTTCTCGAAAAGCGGAAATTCCCCAACTGTTGTCACATGTAAAAAAGCTTCATAATCACACACTCACCCTCATGGTCGAAGCCTCACATGGTCCCACTGATGCTGAAAAACACCTTCAGCCTGCAGTGGATCGGCGTCTGTCACCCATCCGCCATACTCCGCTGTTCCTCGGAAAAACAACCGATGGGCGTCACTTGTTTCGCACGACGTAATTCTCACCCCCGACCTCGACCTTCAAAACCTTCGATACCACAATCCCTGACACAAATTCTTACACGTCCGAATTTCGCGCTTGAAGCTGGCACCTGATCCGCGATCAACAAAGTCCGCGCAACACGGGAATTTTCACTTCGCGAATGTACGGAACAGAATTGTTGCAAACAAATTAATAAAAATGTCAAACAAGTCAATCGAACAAACTCACGATTATTGCAATAAATACGATTGTGAAAGCTTGCAACGACTGGACACTTTGCGTAAAGAGAGCTTGCGGACGGTTGAGAATTTTTTCACAGTTTTCAGAACTTCGTCGAACTTGTCCCTTCTCAAGTAAGGTTTCTATGAATAGACGAGGATTGCAGTAGAAGATGTAGTCTGTCGAAAGCTCGGATGCAAACTCAAAAGATTTGCAGAAACGTGGCTGTGAAAGCTCTCTCGCGCAGTATTGAACCAAGCGAATGAGCAGCCGGGTTGATGCGAGGTCGTGGCCCGGCAGCCGGCGACTGGCTGCTGCTAGAAAGCTCGCAAGCTCGAGCCAGTCGGCCTGGCTAGGCGCAAGCTCCCTACTACGCGGCCTCGAAACACCCAAGCGAACACACCGCCGCGTCGCCCAACCCTCCGAGAGAGAGAGAGGGTTTCTTCTGGCGACTCGTGTCGTCGAGGAAAACGCTGCCAGATATTTGGCAGCTTGCGGCGCCTTAAAGTTGCGCAGGATGCATTCGATTTCTGTCGTTTGCGTGAAATTGATGTATGACATCCAGAGATGGAAACCGCTTTGAAACCAATGTTATCTCATGAAAGCAGATTTCAATATTGCAAATGTAGATAATTTTTGTTTGTCTCTCTCTCTCACGATCGGTATAATTGATAATAACTGACATGCAAGATATATTTTATGATATCTGTACCAAAGATTGAGTTTATCAAAATTATTATACCGATTCTAATTCATGGCACATTATCGACTTTAATTTTCAGCCAGTATGAGCATGCTGTTTTTCTTTTGGGACATTAAAAATATGTAGGGAAAGTAAAATTTTTTTTGAATTTTTTTGTGGTCAGCTCTTGTAGAGTAAATTACTTTCCCATGAAATGCCGATTCCGTGCGGATGAATCGAGTTTAATCCGTCGCGAATCGGCGTTAATCGCGAAAGCTGATATCGATATTAATGGCAGTACGGATATAATGCTACATTCGTCGGTGTTCCAATGATTAATCGATAATGAATTACCGCGCCATTTCCGGCTGCAAGCGTATTAGTCGATTTTATGCACCATTTCTTTTAATAACGCAGAATGGAAATAAATTTATTTTGATTGAATAATATATTTTATATGAATATTTAAATAATAATTTTATGCACAAGGGAGTGTATCATTTCCTACAAAAAAGTAGAGTTACAATAATCGATGCAATCGAACAAATATTTGAAAGATTTGAGGAGAGACGTAGATCTACAATTCTTCATAATTTAATTAATTAAAGATGGCAACTAATATGTATTAATTACATCATGATAAATCAGTCAGCAGATATAATATACTGAATACTCTGGAATCTCAAACTTTTCTTTCACAGACAAAATGTTCTATAAATTTGGAATCAATTTTGCGAATACCGAGGAAACTTTGAAACAAAGTTCTTACGCATTTGCATATTTTAATATTCAATATTAAGTATTTTTATAATAAAATTTTAATCAAATTTTATGAAAATTTAAATTAAAATCTTAAAAAACAAAATATATTGAATTTAGAGAATAATGAATCAGTAATTGTTATTATCCAAATAATAATACTTCTTTTTTTTTTAATTACATTGTTTTATTATTAAGCAGTTCTTTATGTAATGATCTTCTATAATCAAAAGTATTTTAGAAGATATTATAAAACTATCTTTTTTCAGTATAATTAATTTTTTAATATTATGTGGTTCAATTCACAAAATCGCTTGTAAGCTTGCAAAGAATTTATTGTAAAAATTAAGAATTAGCTGTGACGGGGTTTTGTATATTTATATCTCAAACAGTATCCCCGTTAAGCTCCCTCACGACACGCGCTAATGTATTTTGCGTGGGCATTTGTGGCAAGATTTACGACAAGCATAAAAAGCTTTAGCGTCAATCGCGTTAGCAAGGGAGATGTGTTTCTGACCAGGAGAACGAGGTTGCGGTGAAAGGGGAGAGAACTGATAAATTTTCATTAATTATTCTTGACGAACCAGCGAAAATCCTCCAAGTCGTATACGTTGGCTCGTAGTTTACGAAGCGCGTGCTTGCGGCATGAACACAATTGCGGCACTGTGGCCGGCCACAAAGTGCTTTGATAGCGCGAATGCGAAACTGTGGCAAGCCGGTCCATATGGAGAAGGCTTGAATATCACTTTTACTTTGCGCATTTGAATTAATTTTATATAGAAAATAAATTTCAGGAACGCCTAGCGCGAATTGCCACTAGAATACATTATATGAATACTCGCGTATATTTATATTAAACCTTTTTAACCGGAAAATTTGACGGAGTATCATTTCAAGTGACAATTATCGGCTAACTCTTAGAATAGCAGATTGCCAAGACTTTACGAGTTACATTATATGTGATAGAGAATGTTGGATATTACGTACATATTGTAGACACACCGGAATATTTACAAATATTTATATTTTGTTTAATATAAATTTTATTTGCGCTGCAAACATAACATGAGATATGTGTAAGTATAATACTCGTAAAATAAATATTTTCCCTGTTTTAACGTTGTGTGTGCTAAATTTTTTACAGTCAACAGCGTTGGGAATTTTCTAGAGAGGTTGTTAAATTGATATTAATTTAAAAATGTTATATCTTACTTAATATAAAAAAATTTTTTTATATTTTTGTACAACTTTTAGGAAATTTTATTTATAAAATATACATAAAATTTAACCGTACGTCACATATTAAATATTAAAAATATGAATTTTTATTATATATTAAAAATGATGAAATTGCGATAAAGGTTTTTATCAAAATTTTGATAAAACAAAGATTGATTCAAAATTCGCTGAAAAATTTATTATTAAAATTTCTTTAGCGCATTCAGAACTGCGAATTGATAATATGTATTCCAGGTATGTTGTATGAGATTTAATTTTAGCTGTCAAAATAAATAAAATTAAACGTCATCGACGCAACAATTAATTGAATAATTTGATGTTTAAAGATAACATAAAGATATGTATTTTCAGATATTTAACGGGATACGAGACATGGATATTTCAATAAATAAACAAAAGGCCGCGCGCGACTATTTAATTGCCAAACAGAGTAATGCAGAATAACGACCGATCGAACGAACGGTCTCGCGTAAAGCTATGTAACGTTTACTCCGTTCGTGCGTGCGCGTGAATCGACAAAAAGCACGGTGCACTTTTAATTAAAGCGCAAATGTGAAACGGCTCCTTTTGCGCGCGTTTTATTACGAGGGCTCGTCGGTTTACCGAATGCGCGGTGTTGTAATTTCGCTTGCGTTGCCTCCATGATAACCCTTTGCCGTTCACCTCTCGTGTGCCTCGGACATATATTATCCCACCAATTTACGCGACCTGAGGCAAGTGTCGTTACATGCGGGATACATCTCTTCCTCTCTTTCTTTCTCTCTATTTTTAGCTTCAGAATTGATGTTATTTAGGCGCCAAAACGATATCTGTCACAATTAATCTTACTGTTGCATATACAATTTTTTTACATATACGTCATTCGCGATTATCGCAAAGCTAATCCTTATAGAAATTGACACTTTTTATAGAATTTAATACTTTCCATATCTTTTTAATCCTAAATGTTTATTCCAATCTTTAATATGTAAATAATCTACATAGAAACGGCCGACTTGAAATAAAACTATTAGAAAGATTTATTCTTTTAATCATTGTCATTCTATTAATTTAATGTTATTTATAATCTCAAATTATCTTATCTTGAAATATTTCTTCTTTCAAGTAGATACTAGTTAATTGTAGAAACATATTACTTTTAAGCTGAGATATTTGTAACCTTAATAAAATTATTTTACCCATTTACTTTATGTATTACTTGCTTCATTTACGAGACCGGACATTTCAAAATTAGATTTTAACAGTTAAACTTTTAATGGCATCGAAAATGTGTCGATATTTTCTATGTTCATTAACTATTAAATGCATTTTGTAAACTTCCGGGATTTGCAAAGTACGTACAATTTGATAACATGAAAAAAACTGTTTTACATTGAATTAAACTGCAATTTATATTTTAAAATAAAAAAGCAATAATTACTGAACATTCATTGTCAGATCCCTTTTAGCGTTGCACCAGAATCAGCTACGTTAATCGGTGTCCCGATTTTTGGACTAATTAGAGAGCCATGATTAATTATCCAAGCAAGTTTCAAGAAACCAAGGGGTTGCTCATAAGCTCATCGATGTTCTCTCTCAGGACTTTCAACCCTCCGACATCTATTAATCCACTAACCTTGGATAGATTCCAGCGCTGCGACACGACAACTTTTAACGATGTCTTCGATCGTGTAGTCCTTCAAATTGACAAGTAGCCTTGGTCACAAGTTCGCAAAGTGAAGTCTCGTTCTTCCCTCACCGTTGTACCTAACTTTCGTAATTGCCAGAATTTCGTGGCCGAGAAAATGAGTGACGAACGCAAAATATTCACTCCACGTATTAATTTATGAATAAGCATAAATGGTTAAATGAAATGCACCATCAGAAACACGAAAAAATAACTCGCCCCGACGGTGCAACTTAAATATTCAAATTACGACATTCGAATGCAGATGAGACCACGGAAAAAAATCGCGGGGAAGAGCTAGACCATAATTTTTTTTTGCATTTTGTGCGTGCACGCGTAGTTACATGCGGGTCTCTGGACGACATCCAACTAAATTTTTATTCAAATGGTTATTTCAGCAAAACTTTTCTTCCTCGTACATATCTCCGTTTTTACAGATATTATTTAGTGTCGCGCAATTATGTCACAAAGTGTACGCTGCAATTCAATTTAATGCTTAAATTGGGTGAAGTGTTTTAAACTTGCGTTTGTACGGTGTTTTTAGACGTGTATCAAATTAACAAGTTACATACATGTTTGCATGTGAATTACTTGTGTATTACTTATACGGCACACTACACATATTGTGAAATTTCGTTTAGAATTACTATTGGAAATTGACTAACGATTCGATAACCAATCGGGAGAACTATTGTACTTTTATGTTAAATAAAACAAAACGCACGATTGGGGTTGTAAACGTAAACATTAAGCGGTACACAACGCCAGCAACAGGCGCTTTCCTCGCTCGACGTAGAACAAGCTATATCGTCATTAAAATTCCCTGACGCTAAATGGACGTAGTCCCTTCGCAAACAGCTTGCTGCTATACACGGCTCTATTGTTCCTAGTTCGTGGCGTTGCGTTCCATGGAGCTCTATTCTCTTCGCTACACCCTGCATCATTGCAAGTCGGCCACGTGATCCGCCATCAGAATGGTGGTTTTAGGACGGGTAATCAGGAAGATTCACGAGCATCCGTTCCGCGCCCATTTGTTTGACTGTTTAGGATATGGGGTCCTAGGGAAGGAACCCGGGAGGAATTCGTAGGACGATCACGTGTCGCGCGGCAATAAATTCGCAGTTCTCCTCAGCGATAATCAACAAACGACTGTGTCAAGGACGTGCGGCGTTTCCTTGTATTAAATTTCCGCAGAACACACATTTAAGGAATAACTTACTTCTTTTTTGTTTTACTTTCTTTAATTTGTAAAATAGTATTGCGTCTATATATGCATATATTGCGTATTCTTTACGTGATAATAAAGAAATGTGAAAAATATGTGATAATAAACAAATATTCAAGTCGATTATTTTATTTTTACGCCAATATGAAATAATTTTGGCTCATCTTCAATCTAATTCTGAAAGGAGAATGGAAAAAAAATACAATTCTTGAATACATTTATTACAAGAAATTTGAAATGATAGAAATTATGGTGAAATTTTGCGGTAAACGAAACGTGTACAATGAATTAAATTGAGATTTGGGTCACGTAACACTGGTAGAACTACCGAGTTAGAATCCTAAGGAATGTTTCTCGCGTTGTGAACTCTGCCAAGGAGTGCTTATTTTTTATCACTCTTTGTTGTATATCTTTAACGTGTACACGGAACTTCACTCGTAGCGAATGCTCCGAGTTTCTGCAATCTCATTCACCGAAGAAGCTCGATCTCTTCTGCTCGATCGTCCGCCATGGAGAGGCACGAAACTCCATTAGCATGTTCCAGATCCCAGCGGGTTAGGCGTAAGTTCCTGTGAGGGAACTAGAAAGAGATGGTGCGAGGATGTAGGATGGCCGATAAATTCAAAACTCTGTGGAATATCCATGTGAAGTGCGAAAGGGAAAAATGTCAGGAAATCTCTGTAGAGGGACGAACGATTTTCCTTTTCAATAACTATTGAATGTTCTTGGCTATCTCTCAAAGAGACAAATTTTCACTCTCAGGGGCATTTTAATATATAAAAATATATCACAATTGTTACAGAATTTCTAACGATTAATAACTTTTAGTTGTAACTTTAAACAATCTTAATTATAACTTACAACTTGGATTTGGATTTGCTAATCTGTAATTTATCATAATATGTAATTGAACAAATTTTGTTTTACCGATTTAATTCTTCAGAATGATTACGTTAATATACTAATTAGTATGCTTGGTATTCAGATTTTGCAAATATTGACTTATTGCGAGAGAGAAAGAGAAATCCATTTTAATCTCCAATTTAAATTCATCAAATAATAATTATAATTTATAATCATATATAAATATGACTTGTCAAGTTTTTGATTATCCTCTCTATTCTATAATTTTCATGTGCGATTTTATGAAACATGATTCTTATTGAATTTCTGAAACGCGCCGCGTATCTTAAGTCATCGAATATTTACGAATACCAAGTCATGAGCGTCGAGTCGTGCTGTTGGTCACTATACCGTGACGACCGAAGGACCACCCTCGGGGAAAAATCCTCTCGAAGAACGCACGTTCCGCGAATACCGGCGCATGCCTCTGCACACCGGAAGGACGCTTTAAAACTGACACGGTCTATTTGTCTGCGGTGACCCAGCCACCCTGACAACACGCCGCAGCATTTTCCTAGCTGCGGCCTCCTTTTTTGACATTTTTCAGGATCTTCCTGTCTCCTTCGTCCCCTCCTCCATCCCCTTCGCATGCCGTTTTCTCCTTCTTTGTCTTTGGCGAGAGGTAAAAGCCAGTCGCGGAAGTCCTTTCTGGCTTTTTTCCGCGACGCGATTAATGACGCTCGTTTTCCCTTCGGATGGGCGAGCGCTAGGAAAAGGAGAGGGTTGGATTGTCGAGCTTATTTCTTCGCGGTGTCTTTTTCTTGATAGACCGACCGTATGAAGTGCACGGTGATTGGCCGAACATAAATCCAGAAGGCGAAGAAAATTTCGAAGTTCGTTGCCAGTTTACTCGCTAGCCAGAGCGCAATTAATTTCCGAGAAGTGAGATGTTGATTGCTCGCTGATTTATTTCTTAGTAATTTCGCGTATCTTTCCCAAATTACATGTATACTTATTTGTTTTCTTTTATATTATTTTTCAAGAATTCCTCTTTTTGTTACTCCTATCATACAACAAAGAGAAATAAGATACAAAAAAATCTGAAAGTAAAATTGTTAAAAGAAATAAAAGTAAAGATGAAAATATTCATCTTTTTTCTTCTTGGTCAGTTTGAATGAGCAAAGAGCTATCTCTTTTTCGAAAATTAATTCCGTTCCAGAGGCATGGGATTGCTGTTAAGTTCTTCACATGATGTAGCTTGTAATAGTCGTGCGAGGTGTTGTTCGAATGTAATGTTGTCTCGATGTCTGAATAGGTTTACGCGTCCACTAATGGACGGCGTGTACACGGAATTACATTCTAGGAGTGTAATGCTAATAAACGGCCGATCAGATGAATTAGCACGGCAATAACGGCGCCGGACGCCGCGGTGCAACAAAGCATGCTCGCATAACGAAACGTCATCCCGGTGAATATAGAGGAGTCATTAATTAATCAGGTAACCCGCACTAGTTGTGGTTCACGCGAAATAACATTGGGGATGTGATCCAGTTTACGTGAAAGATTTCTGCTATTTAACAATCAATCAATATTATGAGATTTTCTCATTGTCGCAGTTTTTAAGAAATAAATGTTTTCCTTGTCATTGTATTAAATTTAAATTTTCTTTAATATTAATTGTTTCTTTACTTACCAAGAATTTGTGAAAGAACATTGTGACAATATGAGAGAACATTATCAAATATTTTAAATTATACTTTCTATAATATATCATGTATCATTTATATCATTTTTATAATAACATATTAAAGTTCTTATTATTAAAATTAATAAGAACACTATGAGCTAAATAATTATTCCAATTTAATCAACTACTAATTGTATATAATAAGATCTTGGATATTAATAAAATAATCTGAATTGTTTTACGATAAAGCACTCGTAAAAGTTTTCTATAAAACAATTTTTTCTAAATTAGTTGTCAAAACCATTTAAACAACAGAGGTACAAAATTTCCTTTTTATTGAAAACCATGAGAGTGTGTAAAATTAGATAATAAAAACAATAAAACGCAGAACGATTTACTATGCGTCTATTTTCAATTGTTTTTGATATATTATATAAAAATATAACGTTATCGCATATGCTATATGTATAAGCATTCACATTCACAGACATTCGCGTTTATAGGTCTTTCAAAACGTTTTATGGCATTCGTCAAGAGAATGGCAGCATTCGTATAAAAGATGAAGGTGTTATGGAAAATAAAGAAGATAATTTGAAATTTTTATGGGCAATTCTTGTATATGCAATTTTAATTTGCAGAAACAAGTCTCGTGAAAACTGAAACTCAAAGTACATCGTATATTATGTGTCGTATATTTTTCTATTTGTATTACTAAATTTATATCTTGTATATTCATCCGTCACTGCATCTTATATTTGCTAACTAGAAATTGTCAATATTCGTACGATTTTTATCAAATAATTTTTCCTAGAAATTCTTATGATGCAACCACTCATATTAAGAACGCAACGTTTGCGCAATAAAACTTCGCGTAAGTATGCATTCTCTCATTCAGAAAGAAAGTTTCAGGATTTTCAAGCGCGTTTTCTAATCAATTTCAGTCCGCGCGCCTGGGATATCTGGAGATTAAAGAAGCCCTCCGTCTGCCAACTTGTACGGTTGCCAAGGATTTCCGGTTGTAGCGGACTATGTTCCGTTTCGGGGAGAAATCCGTAATTTCGCATAAATATCGGAATGACAAGGCAGACGGAAATTCAGCAATTGCCGGAAGAGCATTTTTAGAGAGAGACAGAAACTGAAAAATCGTTGATTGTTGAGAGGATGTTTTCCCATGTGAACAAATAAAATTTTGTATCGTTACGGAAGTCCATAAAGTACGTAGTAGTTGATTTTGAGAAAAAAAATATTTGCAGTTTCTATTTGTAGAAATCACTGTCCTCTCTCTGCTGTCTTTCAGTTGGGGTCATATTTTTTTCGACAATATTTTTTCTTTTTTTTACTTTTTTCACTTCCGTTATGTTTTACTCTTTCTCAATTTCTATTTATCTTTTCATATTCTTTTACAACAGACAAATCAGAGATTCTACGATGATCGAAAATGTAATAGTTCAAGGATAAAATGCGTAATTCGTAAAAAAACATAAACGTAGGAAAGTGCGCGTGTTGGCTTTATCTGGACAGATTAACTATATTGCCATTTAATGTACTTTGTTTCAACGAAGATCGAAACTGCAGTAGTATGTACTTCATCGACACGCCTGATTCAGAAAATTCATCAATACGTTAGTGAATAAACCTCCCAGGAAAGCCTCTGTGAAATAAATTCGATCCTGTATACCGAATCCTGTAGATTCACTAGGTCAACGATTTTATTCCGTAGTGACCAATTCGTACAACGTACCTCGTACGCATAACAAAAATGCGTGTTTTATAAACTTTTGCATATGTCCCTGTCAATATTAATCACCAACAGCTCAACAATACTACATCAATATTTTTCAGTTATCCAGTTATTATTATTTTTTTAGAAATACGGACAAAAGATAACAATTGAACGACTGAAATCTGAATAAGGCGCACGAAAAATATTAAATAAGTTATCTGTAATATATCACATTTTAAAATAATTATTTGTAAAAGATTTGTAGTAATAATTTTTTGGTAATAATTTGATAACGAGAGAATTAGATATATTTTTCCTAAATAAAATTTTATAAATTTTTATATAAGAATTTATAATTTACGTTATATTTATTGATTGATTGATATTTTATTGTAGAAAAAATAATAATATTATAAGAAAATATAATTCTGTTAGTAAAAGATGTTTGCTAGAATATTAATTTTATTAATATTATTAATATTAATAAGATCACACAAATATTGACTAAATTTATTGTTTATGTACATATTCATATATCTTTGCATTTTATTTATACATATATTCTAGCAGCGCACGAATGAAAGCGTCGCTGTAGTCGTTCATTATCGATGTTCTAAATAACGCACCATATAGTATGCTCATAATTTGTTACGTGAAATATTGTAATGGCTGGGATAAAGGAAGTGCGCTCAGTAGTGATTCATGTTACCTATTAACAATCATACTAAATGCAATAGCTTAGAAAGTCGTAATTTTTCTAAGTAGGAAGTTTTAAATTACTTTTATCAATAAAGAAATACAACAAAATATCTTGATTTATCATTATAAAAAAAAAAATAAAAAATGATTAAAAAATCATTATTGTATTAACAAGTGGAATAAGTTTTATTATGTTCACTCCGTTGCATTATTTTTTTTTTTGAAGAAGAACATCATAAGGAAATCATTCGCGGATGGTTGTTTGAGAATTGTTTGGTAACTTTAGCGCACTTTAGAATCTGATCGAAAGACTGTAATTTCACCGCTTAGTCCATTATAGGATGCAAGTATACGTACGTATACACGCGTGCACTTGTGAATATTACGTGCCGCGACGGTTGATGGATGGAGATGTTTATAAGGGTACGCAAAATAATAGCAACCGACGGGAATTGACGATCAGGGAGGAAAGCTATCTTCACTTGCTTTCATGTACGCCTTTCTCACTCCATCTTTCTGAGATTGCGCAGATAAAAGGACCAATATGACACACACCATTATCGCGGAATTGTTTTCTCTGAGATACTGATCGGAGCGACCTACGGAGGGAAATTGTTTGTCTCACGAATGTGACGTTGATTACTGTCCTTAATAAATTTCTGGCGGGAATATTAAGCCGGGATTTCACAGTGTGCGGCTCGTCACGACTCGTGGCTTGCTCATGCTTATCAATAAGTTCGCCTCACGAATTAGCAAACAAAGAACTACATATAACAAGTCGCATAGATCCCACGGCATACTACCTTATCTAGTTTTTCTTTTTTTTTTGTAATCGATAGTTGGTGATGACAAGCCCTTTTACTCGTGACCTATTTTATTAGGAAGAACAAGCAACGAACTGCGAGCTGCGAACAATAGTAATTTATTCCAGTCTCACGGTGCGTGACTCGCGATACAGTTAGCGTAGTTCGCCAAGGCTTGTCGAGCTGCTACACGTCGTGTAAAAGAGATCCTGACTTTACATATTTTTCAAAAATTAAAAATTTCGCGAAATCCGGAAGCAAATGAGTGGACAGTTTTACGTGAGATAAATAGAAATTTTTATGATTGTTAACATGTTTATATTTCGCTATAGATTTTTTATTGCATTGATCTAATTTAAAGTTATTATTTTTCTTTTTTGTTACCTGTTTAGAAATAAAAGGTACTTAAAATGCAGTTAAAAATACTAGCAAATTTATTACTTCATGATTGAAACTGATGTAATATTCTAAGATAAATGCACAATAATGTAATAAATAATCATTTTTATGTGTAGATTAGTAGATTTAATTCACAAGAAATACAGCAATTTTAATATTATAATGTTTTTAGATTACTTATTTTGTTTGATTATGCAGGTTTAGACTAAAAAAGAAACGCATTTGCTAAGCGTTGTGAGAAGTCCGATTAAATAACCACATAATCGCTCATCGAGATTGGCTTGAGAATCCCTTAATCGTGCCAATACACATTGCCCCAAGCCAGCGCAGAGAGATCCGTCTCGTCTAATCGCTAATTCAGTCAGGAGAGAACAATTAGCTCGGCCAGAGTCCCATAAACACAGATTCCGACAGAATGCTTTGTAAATTGACCGATAAGCGGACCGACTAACAAGACTGAGCGAATTTCATCGGTCACAAAGAGAAGTTCGAGAGTTTTGTGGTCCAATATGAACAGAGCCTGGATTCGGTCTGCGTGGTTCATGAATGACCAGGGAAGAACCCGGAACGTGGCATTGTCGGTCACGACAAAGTAATTTGCAGAGAGGGAGAGATCGGTGCGATTCCTAACCACTCCTGCGGTCGTCAGATGTTCTGGAGGGGTCAGCCAGTTAGAGACAAGCAGCTTGACTTCTCGTGCTGTGCGTAAGACAATGCGTGAGCTTATCTCAACTTGGGCTCCAATATTGCGCGACGTCACTTGCAATCCCACGGATCGAGTCGGGTGTTATGGAGGCGCGTGTTAGATCAGCGCGGCAAGCCGACGATCATTAGTTGGGTATTAACGCGCGGAGCACGTAATTAGCGAAGGTGGCGATTATCGCTAATGGAAGTGCATTGTACAGAAAGGGCAAGGCAGCGCGAGGACGTGAAATTTGTATTTGCGCATCATCGTTACGAAAATCGGATTGTAGTTAACCGATTGGCTGCACATTATTTATGGCATTCTTATAAGAGAAGAATAATAGATAATTTATCCCATTTTTCAGCAAAACCTATGTAAAGTTAATTACAGTTGAAAATTAAAATATTAAGATATTTTTTATTACTATGGGATCTTCTTTTCTATTTTCCTCTTTAAACAAAAGGACTATATATTAATATTAATCATTCGAAAGATCGATGTTCTTCGTAAAAATGAAAACAACTTTTTTTTTAACTAGAAAACTATAAATATTGTAAATTTGTCAAATTGTTTAATTCAGATATAAAATATATTTAAACAATATTTTAAATAAAAAAAACAAAATTGAAAAATTTTGTACAATATATTTTATAAAATAGTATAAATTTTACGTTGATGTTTTAAGCAGTATAAACAGCGTTGCAAAATTGTTCCATTTTTGAAATGCAAAAGAGTATCGATCTATTTTGCTATCGTTTCTCTTAAAAAATAGCCGCCAAAAATGTTTTCGGCGCTATTGCTTTGAAACTAATAGAAAAGACGCATTTTCTGCACTTACTGCGATAGCCGTTTACTGTCTGGCAAAAACACGGAAATGGTTGGGGCGCTAGACAGAAACGTTGCAGCCATTCTCGAAAACGAGAATGTTGCGTATAAAAGGGAGGAATGGATGACATCTCGAGGGAGGATAAGAGCGTTTGTAGAGTGGAAAATGGGTGGAGAGCGAGCACATAGCCGTGTCGGGAAATAGAATTCAATGTCTGCTTTAGTGATTTGCAAAAACACTTTCCCAATATTCGTTATGCAAAACTCGCGCGAGATATCTCCATGGGGCCTTATCGCCACCTAATATTTATAGTTCCTATATGATAGCGTGAGATAATATTATGGTAAGAACGTACGGTAAAAGCACGTTCTCCTCTCCTTGTGCTATACATTGTAAAATTATGGCATTGCAGGATTTTATTGACATTAGCAAATCATCGCGAGTCGCAAAAGAGTCAAATGAATAAATTACTTTTCTTCGTCCTTTACGTCTTTTACGATCCTTTTAACCATACTCCAACATCTTTCAGCCAGCTTTTAAAAAGATTTGCGAATTATTCTTGCGGAGCGGTGGAGTCGATAAAGCGTAGATTCATTTAGAAATAAGGTCACGGAAAAAGCATTATAAGGGACACTTTTGTGTAACTCCTGAAAAGTATTATTTTAATAAAGGATGACACACATACACACAAAGCGCGTTAAATGTATCTGGGTGAATTCCATTTTATATAAAATTTATAAAAAATATTATTTGTCACAATAATTTATATGCAACTACTATATGAAGTCTTATAATAATCGAAATTTAGCGCTAAAAAATAACTGTGGATATTTCAATGCAAAAATGCATCTTTTATACCGCAACTTTATTAAAAATACAAAACGTTAAAAATTAATGAGTATAAAAATGTATAATATAACATGCAATTATAAATGTATTTCTTTATGCTATACATGAAAAGAATTATAATCATATATAATTCATTATTTTTCTCAAGATTATGTAACACAAAAACCATTTTTGTAAAAATATGAATTATTTTATTATTATTATCATTTGATATTTTCATGTTATCAATTGCGCAGGAAACGAAAGGAAAGAAAGAAATATATTTATTAATTTGGTAGAAAAAATTAAATTTTTAATGCTTATATTTCAATGCTAGATGTGCAATCATGTTATTTACAAAGTAGTAATAATGAAATAAAAAGTGTTGCGCAAAGATAAATTAAATGTTGATTTGAGATAACGTTGATCTATTTCGCGCGAGTATTTTTGTATTTTTATGCAAATTATGGTACATTTGCGATACACGGGGCAAGTAGGGTTCATGCATGTGTGCATTATAATTCAGTTTGCAATAATAATTCTCGCGAAATCTGAACGCAATGTAGGAATCGCAAAATAGAAAAGAATAATTGTGAATTGCGGGAGAAGAAGGTGCGAGAAGGAGAGAAAGCGTACGGCAAAATGAAACATCTCGGGGGGGAAATTAAAATGCTAGGTTGCTATATGAAGACACAGGCTCTTCCGCTTACTTATTTATTCCATTACAGAAGCCAGTATTTCAACGCGCAAGTGAGAGGCGGCGCATCAATGCGCCGCTCTTGCGCGCTATTGCGCTCGCGTTGCGCAAATTTGCGGCGAACTCGACACCCGCGTCTCCGGTTTATGAGAAGGAATGAAAATTACATTGCAAGATAAAGCACGGATTTTGAATAATGAAGTTGCATCCTGTGAAGCGTGCAACAACACGGAACTTCTCAACAAAGAGAAAACGCATGCGAAAATGAAGAAACATTATTTTCAAATTCATTACATATGCACGTTGACTGGTGTGCGCGTTGGAGATATTAATTTGTATTATCAGCAACAGTAATTTGCGTCAAATACATTGAAAGAAAAGCTGTTTAATCCAAATGAGATAAATGTTCGGATTAATTTTATATTCAATGTAATCATTCGTATTTAATTGACGTGTAACGGGACGGACAGTTAAGAGAAAATTTTAGCAGACTGTCGGAATTACTACCTGTAATACGATTAACCCATCAATTATTCGATTACACGCTATCACAGTCATTGCGCATATTCTAGAAAATTTGATTCTAATTTGCAATGTGCCCTATATACACTATTATTTAATTCATATAAAACTCCTGTTTGTATTGATCAGTGTTGGTATTAAATTGGTGGCGTTTATTTTAAAGTACAGTAAATAATTTTGTTGAAAAATATCCGATTCATTTGTATAGACTCTTTTATAAATTATGTTAACAAAACCATTTTGAACTACTGATTGCATTTTATTAGATTTGCACGAGAGTAAATGTAATAAAACAGCAGTGTCCAATCTTTTTTTAAAAGTAACTTTATAGTGATTAAGTCAGAAAGTTAAAAAATTCGTTAAAATGTGTGTTAACAAAACGTGCGGCAGCTATTAATGGAGTAAGCAGAAGTATTAAAAGTTATGTACTTACTAGTTTGCAGTACAAAAGTTTAACGAAGGACGGATTCTGATCGAAGATTTCATAAAAAAAATTGTAATGAATTTTTTGTGGAAAAGAATAAATTTTATTTTGTACAAAAACTACTTTTTATTTAAGATTTTTCTGTGGTTATGTTTGTAAGCATTATATTTTAATCCAATCATTAATTTTTTGATGTAAAATATAAAGATTAATTTAATTATTGTTATAATAAAATTATATGTTTTTAATTAAACACAGTAATTTTTTTATATTGAATTATTATTCATTAAATAAAATGTGATACATGTAAAATTATTTGTTTTCATTCAAGGCTCAAGTTTGCAATTTCAATAATTAATAATAACTGACGAATATTATAATATACAGTCATTATACGAATAACGCTGCTGTCTATGACTTCCTATCTTCTTAAAGTGCACGCGATTGTCATCTTCGACAATTATTGGAAACTTTCTCATCGCTAAAAACAAATGCTTGTGGTGGCGCAATATAAATTATTACCTTCGTTATTCGCAACGTCGTTCGCAATTTTCGAATCGCATAGCACTCTTTGTCGAAGTCAGTTTTTCAATTTGTTTTAATTTATTCGGCTTCAAGACAATCAGACAGTTTCATCCCGGTAACATTAGTATTTCTCATTGATTTATAAAGCTAAAAGGGTATTCTTATTATATCCTTGATGCTCAAGTCACGAAGTAGGTGTTAACACCGAATCCTCTCTATTCTTGATAATTCTTATGAAATTAAAATTTTAACATATTTCACTAATGTGTTACTTAATAAAATTTAAATGATTTAAGCGAGCGACTTTATTGCATTCTTTTTAATTTCATAATAATATTGTAATTTAATAAATTTATTTTATTGCAATTTTGTTTGTGAAACTTTCGTAATATATATAAAATTCTTTTTTCTTTAAATAGTTATGTCTATAAATATAAACCTTGGGAAATGTTATATAATATTCACTAATTATATACATAAATTTTTTCTTATGAAATTAAAGTTTCAACATAATTTGCGTTATTTAATTAAATAAGACTATAAGATAATAAAAAGGAATATTTAAATGGTTATGCTTCTTTCTTTTTAATTTTGCTTATGAATTATTAAAAATACTTTTTTCTTAACTTAATTAAATGATACAAATATTCAAAATTTCTTAATTGTCCATTAAAATTTAACAATTCTGTACAAAGATTTACGGAGAAAAAATGTGAGAAAACGTTTCCCATACATGAGATGTAAAGATAAAAATTAAAAATCATAAGCGAATTGGATTGTTCTTGTCAAAGAACAGTGTTGTAGTCTCTATCTTGATCTATCCACGGCAATATCGCTGTAATTTGTCACGTGCCGGCTACTGTATGACGGATCGTCGACCGCAACCGGAACTACAAATTACAAAGCTACCGCAACAATTAACCCAACGAGGCGCCAACGGCTAGAATAGTTTAACTCTATGGGCCTGTTAGTAAGGCACTTTACCAACATGTTGACTATTCAATTTAAGATCAACAGTACACCTGATATCATATCAATGTAGTACATCAGAGAATATATCTAAGTAATAAGATTTCATAGCGGAAATATTACGATAAGAATTGTTCATACGCACTGACATTACAATATAGTAAAGCTGTAATGTGCAGCAAAAAGAAAGGAAGAGATTGTTATGTTTATAAAATCTTACAACATGCATACATGTAACATTTGCTTGTATCACCTTATAATTTGGTACCTGATTGTGAAGAAGAAGACAGATAATTAATCGAGTAGGAAACGATCGAATGTGCAACTTTTGTTTGCCCGCCGGTAATTTTGTGGTAGATTTCTAATTTGTAGTTCGGCGAGTTGGTTCACGATACATTACGTTAAAGAACAGATATAATGAAAGGTTCACAACTTCTAATCAACTAGCATTTCTACGAAAAGGATGAGAATGAAAGAAACGTCCTAATTAGATTGATTTATAGAATTACTTTGAGAAGGTATAGTTTAAGATTCTCATCAAACCTAAGCTGTATAAAATAAATTTTACAGTAATATGCAAATGGAATATTTATGGAAATAATTATCAAATATTTTATATATTTCATGAATCATTGTCGATATAATAGTGCGTAAAATTAATATCAACCAGAAAAGTTTTGATAACATTATTTGGGGAGATCATAAGAGCAACGTTTGCAAGAGTAAACTAAAAAGTCGTTTCAGGTCAGCGAAATCGACAGCGAACGTATCACAGTTTCTGTATCGCGATGACACCGATATTTTATGACGGTTGAACGTCGGCCGCCGCGCTACAAAGTCTTAGTGAAGGTGCAAAATTCCAGATCGCGATGAACCAAGAATGCGGCATCGCGAGGAAATCCACTCTCTTTGCATCGCGGTATTGCGCGAGTGAAAATATTGATAAAGGTCGCTTGTGATTATACGTTTTGTTAACCTGCTTCGACTCGACGATGATTTATCGGCATTTCACATAAGGTGTAATTATGGAAGACGAGCTCTGCTTCATATTCGCTACGATCACGCAATGCTACCGTGATTAAAGATTTAAAGTCATAACTTTCCCGCTCTCCCTGACGGCAAATGCATTATTTACATACAGCTAATCTTACATCATATTTTTAATACCACAGCATAAGCGATAATCAATTAACTCCGAGAAAACAGAAATAATTCAATAATTAAACTTAATGTTATTGTCTGGTCAGAAATATTGATAACTGAAAATGCTTATCATATTTTTAATTTAATGATAATGATTTTAACTATTATTTTTTATTTAAATTTATTTATGATATATTATTTTTTCATATGATGGTTTCTTATGATGACATGATGATTTCATACAGTAACTTAAAAATTTCTGTTTGAATACCATTATGTTCTATAAAACAGAATTGAAAGTATTCGACCTATTCACAACCAGCTACATATCTTGACAAAAAGAAAAAAAAAATAAATCAATTGCTCAATCTACCAACTCCGACATCGACCATTAATTCGATCTAACCATCATCAACAATGTACTACATTTTTCTCATGGGAAAAGAGACAACTTCTTCGATCGCTACCGTGACATATACGCGGCCATTCGGGCCAAGCCCCCGCGAAATCATTCACGGAGACCTCTCACTCTCCCCACGTGCTCGCCAGAATACGAGCCTCTGGCGGCGGGGAGACAGGAGAAAATCATGAAAAGCACGAGTGCGAGCGAGTGAGAGTGAGCGCGGCCACCGTGCACGCGAAAAGAAAAGAACGAGAAGACCGTTCTCTTCTCTTTCTTCTTCTTTCTCTCTCTCTGGTTTCAACTTGTGAGAGACTTGGTTGGCGAATGTCCTGGTAACGAGAGAAGTCGCCAGTGTCTCGGTAGACCTCCATCTGGTACAGCGGGCTAAACTTCTTCGGGAATCCGTCCGTACGTCCGTACTGTCGGTTCGAGTTGTTCGCGTGCCACCTGGCAAATCGCACTGCCAGGTTCTTCGTCTCATTGTTTCCCTTTTTTTTTTCGGCCCTCGCCTTAGAACGGACGTAACTCGCTCGATACTCGTGGGAACGGGAGCGTGTGAGCCGGAATAAATAGTATCGAGTACGTAGACGTTCTCTCGCGGCACGTTCGGGATCGGTCTTGGCGCGTGCCGATCTCACAGCAAGATCGCAAACGGGAATTTCCGAGTTTTTAGTGCGACCAACTCGTATCAGCTCCTTTATTCGCGCCGCGGGCACTCGCGCGCCGGCTTTGATACCTGCTCCGCATGTCTGATCGATATCACATGGATTGAAATTGATGACAACTGCCTTAAATTGCTTCCGGTAATAGTGTTGAAAATATAACGTCTTAATCATGCATTCATCATTATGTTCGCGTCAATAAAAATGGAAATATTAATGGCTAGGCAAGAAAGTTTCTTTGAATTTGAATGTGTGAGTGAGGAATTCTTAAGGAATTTGTTTGACTTGAGATGTCTAAATATATAATTTTTTACATAATGAGACATTCTTTACATAATATTAATAATTAATATTAATTAATTAATTAAAACAGTAACTTCAATAATAATGGAAAAGTATAATAAAAAGATTAAAAATTAAATATTACTTTCTAATTTATTTTGGACTTTATATATAAATGACATACACACACATTATATACATACTTTATATATGAC
>VBVQ01003101.1:0-20713 GCA_011636635.1 Tetramorium simillimum | reverse complement strand
GTTTAATTTTTTCTATTATTATTCATGCAAGAATGAAGAAGAATGCAGAAACAAAGGAGGCGGTAGTATGAAAATAAAATTCTTTTATTTCTAGTTACGGTAAAACTTTTTTTATATTAGACATTTTTTTATATTATATCTAAATATATATATATATATATTATTTACATATCGCTGTACCAATTGACGCTGACGCTGACGCGAGTCAGGACTCGTCGTTGTCGTTGTACAGTCCACATCTTCACTCGCAGTCTTGTATATCACGCATAAAAAAAACCAACAAACGTACTTAGGAACTTCATCCCGTCCCCGGATCGAAGCCGAAGTGCGATACGAGCCGTAAGAGAAGTTAACGTTATTTCGGTCCCTCAACTAAGTGCCTTTGAATGCGCTTTGTATTTTTAGGTGCACTCACTTTTGGCAATGATCAATTTCACCTACGTATCACGTCGTCGTCGTTTCTTGCACGAAGAACGATTCCTGTTTACTTCCGCTCTCTCTTCTGTCACTTCACTACCCGTTTGACAGTTTTGTCCAATAATTTCTCGAAGTACTTCATTTCTCATTCAGAATTATTTTTTATTGAATTTAATGACGATCTCGCTAATAGCCGTGTAAGTACCCACGACCAGGCCCAAAACCCCAATCAGTATTAGACACGTGTTCTTCACAATCATAATCTTCTTCTCCCTTGGTCCCATCACTTTCCAGAAAGCGCACAATTGAATGATCGCCGGGAAAGCCAGTCCCAGACCTGATAGACAAAAGGCGCCGAACAGCGATATGAAGAGTTCCAACTCAGGAATCGAGATCGCCAAAGCAACTGTAACAGATTGTGAAGATCGACAATTAATTAAACAGAATTGCCTAAGTAAATTTTCTTCTCTTTTCTATACTGGAGTCACAATAGGTTTGGGGGTTATTAATTTAACAAAGTTATCAAACTGAGAGAAATATGTCAACGTAAACGTGAAGCAAAAAACTAAAAATAAAAATTATTTAACATTCCTTAAAAATATTCCTTAAAAATATTCCTTAAAAAAATAATTATTTAATATTCCTTTGTTTAATGTTGCTTAACTTGCATTATCTTCAAAATAAGTGTCGATGTGATTAGGATTCGACGCGATTTCAGATACAAATAAATGAGATCAGAGATCTTACTCGAGTTTGGAATTATCTGTCTACGTTTTTCGATTTAGTGATAAGGTTGAATCGAAATGTACTCACAGGTAATTAAAACTACGAGAGTCCGAACTACATATTCCCAAAGCAGCTTAAAACGGACTTTCTCTAGGAACTGACTGAGATATTCGTTCCATATTATATCGATAGCAACGTAACACTGGATGGGATGCGTGAAAAAGATAGCGATTGCCAGGAGCATTTGCACTGCAATTCCCAGCTTCTCACTGGGCAGATTGAGCGTGATACTGCCTTCGACTTCATCGCCGTAACGTAAGTATCCGAAAAATCCCAGAGCGGCATACATCGCAACTATGATGCTCATTGAGACATTCAGGACGCCGAAAGGCTTCATGAAGGATTTCGGGGATTTCATCTCGTTTTCCAACGGCATGATCTGTAAACAAAAGGAAAATAATCTGTAGTTATGTATACAGCTTCTTCGGATATATCTTTAGGATATAGACATTATAAACAATTCAGAATAAGAATTTAAATAAATCTATTTAAAGCTATAATAAAGAGAAACAATGTTATGATTTAGAAGTTATCACATGTTACATATAAATTTAATTTTTTTTTACTAAAAAAAATTTACAAATTTTATTTTATTTTCTTTCATATTTATTATCCTATCTATATCTCGATACAATTAAGAATTGTTGATCTTGATTACTTACTACGCCGATGGCTTCAAGAGCGAACAGTACGGTGCCAAAGAAGAGCGGAAAACCTTTAACTCCCCCGACTGCCTCGACTTTCTCGAACGACAAAGGCTCTCGAAAGATAAAGTAGAGTATGAGAGCAAATCCAGTGAACATGATAATATTCGCTAGCGTTGAAAACGGCGCCAAGAATTTAAGATTTCTGACGTAATTAACTAAGATCAAAGGTCCTAGTATAATTGCCAGATATACATCCAAGTCCATTGTGACAAACGTTTTCAGTCCCTAAAAAAAAGAAAACATAATATACATGAAATGATTATTTAATAATGCATATAGATGCAAAATTGATTTTGCTTGACATTATTAACAGTGGTTCGATTTTTCCTTGAAAAAAATTTTATCCAAATCACATTTAATAAAAAAATTTGAAGATAACTCAAGAATTTAAATTACAAAGATCTTATATAAGTCATTTAACGCTAATAAAAAGATTTGTATTTATGAGTTAAATGTATCATTAAATATTTACTGATTAATGAAAGAATTGTATCTATGAATTATTAAAACATAGTTATTTAACGCTTAACGAAAAAATTGTGTTTGTGAGTTAATTTTTAAAGCATTTAAAATTTATAGAATTAGAAATATTTAATAATGTCTAAGAGCTTACCTAAATTATATTTTTAAATGCATAGTGAGGTTAATATTAAGATAAATAATGTTTACAGAGTGTTTATGTGAGTCTATATGTGATTTTTATTTCTATAGATAAAAATTATTCATGATAAAAATGGACGTATAGCTTTTCGTACATCGCTTTCAAATAGAGGCGCCAAGGGTAAAAGGGTTTAATTTTTTATTCCTATAACTTAACATAAAGCCGAATAAATGTACGGTACTGTGTGTATTTTATAAGTAACGTTACGACATAAGCCCATAAAAGCGCCAGAATCTTCAAAATACTCTAAGGAGTCCTTGGAAGGATAACGAAGCTACTCAATTCTGTTAATACGGCTAATCATATTCACAACTATGTGCCGAGAAGAGTATAAAGCGGTTCAGCACTTCTGTCTCATATCACATTACGTTGACATTGAATGCGTAATTAAGTGCTGGATTTCTCGAGGCGTATACATACCGTCCTTTTTCTCGCCAATGCGATCTTGGTCATCATTTTTCCTATGCACGATCCTCGATAGAAAACTTTTTGCCCCGTTTACGACACTTACGTGTTTCAATCACGTAGCATCTGAAAACATAACGACGCACGGATGACATGATTTTCGCCCATCTTCTCATTCATTCGGAATTTCGTTGAAAATTGAATTTGCGTTTACGCGAAACGGCGAAATTTTCGTAAAAACCGTCGACAAAAGTAAATTGAAACGATAGCAAAAATCATTCATCTCACTTGCTATTATTTACCAAGGTAAAGTTTTTGTGTCAATTATGCTATTGTTATTAAATGAGCAAATTTTTCCCAAAAAAATTTTCATAGGTTTATTTTCATAGGTGATATATAAATAAATGTAAAAGCTTAATACATGCTTAGATATCACAGTATATGTCACACTGAAAAAAAAAGTTCTGATTAAAAACGGACGAATCAGAAAAATTTATGGGGTTGATCAAATATTCTGATTATTATAATAAGAAGTTTGGTTATTATAAGTTATAAAGTATTGAGTTCTATTATAATAATCAGAATTTTTATTATAATAACCAGAATATTTGATCAATTTTACAAGATTTTCTGATTTGTCCGTTTTTAATCAGAATTTGTTTTCAGTGCGTATATCATAAAACATCGTCAGTTCAGTTCTTTTTAATCATTTTTCATCGACGTAAAGAAAGTATAATTATAAAGAATATAATTATATTGTAGAATTTGCAAGACGGAAAACTGCTTCGATTATAGAATTAATTCTCAACGAATTTTCTTACAATTCCAAATAAACGTGAACATGAGTAAAAAGATTTCACAATGTGCGTGCGTCATTGTATCTCAGATTGCTAATTTATGCGATCGACATAACGTAGACGTACTCATTCTAAGAAGAAAGGAAAGAAGGCTAAAACCACAGACGGAAAATAAATGTCGCCATGCTTACCGCGTACGATCAATGACGTACGTTAACTAAATTTTTATGTCGTCTTTAAATCGCTTCGAATCGAATTACACACGTCCGTGGAGCATTTTTATTCGTCACGCGATTCCAAGAATTTAGAATTACAGTTCCTGAAGATACGCCACGTAGGCGTCATTATACCTAGACTTATAATTCTGGGAATTGACGTTCGAAGACATACTGACGCCACGCAGTCTCGCAAATGTTTAGGTAATCTGTTACATGACGATAGGCTGCTCTCACATCTCTGATGTGCCGATCGTTAATTACGCTTCGATTTCAAGGGCAGGCGGAAATGGGAGTGTTAGCATCGTTCAACAGCTTTCGTTTATCGCTGTCAAATCTAGCCTTCGTCTTACGTAAGATAGAAACATGTATTGCAGGATGACATACAATCGATAGAATTCACCCTTGAAAATTAATGCACTTGCATGTAAGCGCATTGTATTCGTTACATAAAAGGATATTTACAAGTGTCGTCAGGTATTAATTATCGTTCAGTTGGAAGATGCATACTTGCGGAATTCTTCTACTGCTTCGAGAAAATATCATTAATATATCGACATGTATTAAAAAAAATGAAAAATTTAAAGTAAATAAAAAGAAATGTTCTAAGTAAAAAATAATTCTATATAACTTCAAATCATCGTTTTTAAGACTTTTATTTTTGTCGAGAATATTGTTTTTAATTCGGTCGCAACGATAGATGATAATAGAACAGCTTTACTTCTACTACGAATGTTGCTCTCGTGGCGATCAATATCGCTACGATATCGCTTCAATAGATATGTAACATTTCATGGTAATCGGTGATACGGTAATCAGTTAACTGCGTGCAATATTTTATGATTTCTAATCGCAAAATTAATCTATACCGAAGTGTCTACGTACGTCTAACAATAAGTATAAAGATAACGCTATAAAAAATGTTTCTACATATATCTCCGTACTTGTAATTTTAATATTAAAATCTTTTTTTTTTCTTCAAGTAAGTCATCAAATAATTAATGGAAATAAAATCTTTACATTTGACGAAAATAATTGGAAAAAAGATATTTCCACGATATATAAACATATTACGTTAAATTCCTTTCAAAGAAGATATTATAAGTAACGAATTTGAAGTTTTTGGAATGATTGGAATATTTAGAGATACATCGACGTCTTGAAATGTATTAAAATCTTAAAAATTAAATTGGTCGGTAAAAAGTAAAAATACGATTTAGTAGTTAAAGTCTCGAGTAACCGCTTCGTTTATTGAATTTATTATTAGATTATTGCGTAACGCGCATTAAATTGCTAGCGATTTACGTTCGAGCAAATAATGTGCTGCCAGAAGCTTCCTTATAGGAATAATTTATTCAACTGCTTCTACGTCTTCTACGCTTCTAAGATCACGCAAGCAGCATGATCGCCAGACTGATCGACTTCTAGGGCTCCTTCCTTGGTTAAGTCTTTAGAAATCTCTATATGTCATATTTTTGGAATTTTTTAACCATGCATTAATAGCATCGTTTTTTATACATGTATTAAATAATTTCGTTCTATTCCTTCTATCTTTCTTTTATGAAAGAATAATTTTACTGAACTGTTAACTATTTATTTATTATTCAACATTTACTATAATACCGGTATAAACATTTTGCATCAAATTACGTTTGTACTTAAGCCGTCTGTTCAATATATTAAAATAAAATAAAATTATTAAAATAAAATTTTATATAACGTGATCTTTAAGTGCGTATTACATGTCACATATTAAAACTTCTAATTTTTAAAGAAGATAAATAAAACAAAGTAACAAATATATAAATAAAAGTTAAATAAATATTCATATGTTATAATATTATAAATTGCAGCAATTGTGTCACATGTAAATATTATTAGTTTCTTATTTCTTGTACGATATCTTTCCTATATTTACGGAGCCTCGTAATGAAAGTTTATTCTCGCAAGTGTCCGTCATATGTCTTCCGGTATTTAAAACGCAGTTTAATGATACCTTGATATTTACGGCTCTTTAAGCGATTAATGTATCAACTTTGTACACAGTTCCGTTCACTTCTCATCCGACCATGAAGTCTCTCGCCGCGCGCCCGCTCGCCGCACACGCAGACGGCATTCAGGTTCAAGCGGCGGAGCGCACGCGTTGCATCCATTGCACGCACGCACACACACACACAAACAGACACACGCATGCCGTCGATTTAGTTGCCGTAATAACATATGTGTCGTAACGATAGTTAACTATCTATTACATCGCGCGCTACGCAACGCCTTCCAATCCGCGGCTAAGGTGTCGTCCACATAAGGCTTAGCGCCGTCCGCGCGTTGCAAAATCGCGGTCGTTAACAAACGCGCCGCGATGCAACTTGCGGTTACGCGGCGGGCGCACGCGAAAATTCCTTCTCGAATAAATGGAGTGTACTCCGCGAAATATCTGCCGGGCATCGGCGCGCGGGCTCGCCCATGCCAAATCGCTTTCCCCTGCCTCTTATTTCGCGCGCGATCCAAGTGTCCGACTCGGTTTTCCCGCAAGAGTGCATCGAGGATTTAACTCTTTGAAATTACGTTCTGAACGGCTGGATCGCAGGAATTCGTCCTTTCCGTCCAATCTGCCGCGCAACGACACTTTCATGCGTCAAGAGCGCGCGTTAACGACCGAGTAAGTAGCGCTTGCGATTCGCGGGGAAAAAACTAAGTTACATAAAAAAAATTCTTTCGCGTTATTACACACCGCATAATCGTTAAGTATGTGAATGGCACTTAAATTAACACCCGGGAGCGACTCTTACTTCCACTTGATCTCACACTCGTGATAAGATTCCATCGGCTGTCGTGCGAAATAGGGAAATTCCATTGATAAATCATTTGGCGCGGATGTACTAGGACAATCGCACATAGTACACAAGAATATGGGACGAATATAATCAACGTAAATATCTTTGTAATCTCATTTGTAATCTCTATAATTTGCGACACTTATCTTTTAATACCACGGTGTAATCATGGAAAAAATAATTTTTCCTCTCACGAGAAAAAAAATTACGAAGATATCGTATAAATAAAGCGTGCTGTAGCTTTTATTCACCCGAGTCGCCTGTTGCATACGTGTCAAGTATATTAACGCGCCGATGTTACTTGAGATTACACAATCGGGAAGTTGTTAAAACTAAATAGATGTTTTTGTAACGAATGAATGAAGAGAATGAAACGAATTGAGCGTTACTTTGCAGAAGAAATCCATGGTTTTATTAACTTCTAGTGCAAGAGAAATGTATATTTATAAATCTGTGAAAATATAGAATTATATACTATAGAATATAATAGAATATATAATATAATAGAATATAAAATACTAAACTATAAAATATATAAAATATAAAATATAAAATTAGATAAGAAAATTAGAATTAGATTACAAGGAGATTGTAAGAAAACTAAAAATCTGGCTAGTTTCGTGGCTTATGTCCATTTCTAAGTAGTAAATCATAGTTTATTTCATTGACTTTTTATCCTTTTCTAATTCTTAAAACCTTTAGAACTATTTAAAAAACCATGATTCAATACTTTATGAATTTTCATAAAATAATATGCTTCACACACATACACACACATATATGAGTTCAAATGAATGTTATTTCGAAAACAAATGTCATTCAAGCATGCAATCGAATTTTTAATTCTATTTTATAATACTTATTTTTACAAATTCACACATATGTATATTCTTTTCAATTAAAGTATTTTTATTACACATAGCATTATGTGCTAATAAAAATGACTGGATTTTTAATAATATAATGTTTATATTTTAATTAAATCATTTTATTTGTTATAAAGTAATAATTATTTATTTTCATCAATTTTTCGATCGGCATCTTATGTGTGTGTACATACGTATGTGTATATGTAGATGCAAATAATCGAATCTGTCTTGGACTGATAAAATCTGTGAGGCAAACTGCATTTTCGTGAAACTCGAGCAAGTTCGCGCAAGAACAACTTGTATTTTCGATTTCGATCTCGAGCGTCATCGAGAATGTCGATGACCGGCCGTCCGTGTTAGGTACGATCACCTTGACTCAACAGTACGCGCATTAATTACCGGCGACTGTCTACTCGCGTATTCTCTCTTACGGCGTATTTCCCTGACCTAGATTATTCCCTTTTCAGCCTACGCTCCGTAATGCTGAGAGATACGCGATATCGGATTGATTGCACTGCGAAACATTCCAACGAATTATCGATAGACGTGATAACGAGCACGAAAAGCAATTAATAACATGCATATATGAGATTGAATTACCACACAATTACTATGTACTGTAAAATCATATAAAATGTAATCGTTGTCCTGATATTATTTTAATAAAAATATTTCTTAATAAAAATTATTTCTTAATGAAGCCAATTGCTGATTTTCTTAGCTTAACCCGTTCAAAGACGTAATTTATTAAAATGGTTTCATCAGTTGTGCGTTTCTGATTTTGTACATAAGATACGCAAAAAATAACATTTTTATTTAATGGTGAACGTGACTATCTGACTCAAGTCCTTCGCTCATATCAAGAAAGCATTGCGTATTACATGAGTAACGTTTGCCACTTAAAGATAAAAGTTTTAGCATTACGTTCTGTAATATTTGCCAGAAACGTAAGATATGAAAGCAAGATATGAATTGAAAATAACAGAGATACTCACTTCGTGCAGATTTTTAGAAATGAAAACCATGTAGACGCAACAAGTGCCCATCTGGTATATCAATAGGAAGATGTTTATAATGTGTCTGTGAAAGGAAAAGATAAATTTTTCATATGTAACTTAAAAATTGTGACTGCGATATGTGACTCATTGTTTCAATTAGAATATATCGCGCAACAAATACTAATAAAATAGCGCTTAAATATCACTGTCGCGATTAATTATCAGCTATTTTTAGTGCGGTTATTTTTATCACTGACAGGCAAAGTGTAAGAGACAAATTATTTGTACGTTTATCTTTTTTTAGTTATACTAACAATAAGAAAAACCATAACCTACTCACATAGAAGCTTTGGAGCACGGTCTGAGGAACGTCGGTCCTTCGCGTAAGGCGGCTTCTGCGGTCGCCGGATACGACATGGACGGCACCCTTTTCCTCTTGCACAGTTCGTACTCTGAACGAACGAGAATTCGCATACAATATATACAAAGGAACCCAATGATAAGCGTGGCTATTATGCCGACAACGTATCCGGCATTGTAAAAAGCCTTCGGCATCGCGAGGATCCCGGTACCCAAACTGCCCTTCAGCAGATGAAGCATGGTTTCTGCATTGCTGGAAAAACCACATCGTAAAGAAATTGAGGATTTACCGAAGTATTAGCTGTTTGCGATTGTAATAAAATTTCAAAATGTTTAAATTGAATAGAATTTTTTGAAAAAGAAAAATGACTTTTGCAAAAAATGATTTCCTGATTATGCACTGCTGCATTCGCTGATGTTATAAATAACTTAATAAAAAAATATATATATATATTAATAAATATTAAATGTATAAACTAATGATAATTAATAATAATAATGGTAATAAATCGTTGAGAGTCTTGCAATGATAATAATTAATATAGATTATGACAGGCACGTGCATTCCACGTTTCCATCAGGAAGATGCTGAAAGTCATTTTACCGAGTCCGTCAATCTGATTCAATCTGATTAGAAAATTACGCTAATAAGGCAATTGGCACGTACGAGGAAAACGTCTTTTCGCGTATGAGAGAAGTAATACGAGTTACATAATATTCTTGATCACCTTGAATGACGAGTATCGTATCGTTTTTCATTTTGATACGGATAATGTTTCAAATTCCGATTAGATGATTACAATTTAGCAATATGCCAGACAATCGGTCACGTCTTGTATAATTTTATTTATTAATTAAAAACGATTTGGCAAGTACAAAGAAACTATCTAAACTAGATTTATCGTCAGATTTATCAAAATGATAAAATAACGACACAGAGAGACGTATATTATCTGTATCTGTAATCAAAGATGGATCCTTTTTGATTATATCACTTTACATACAATATTGATATGTCACTTTACATACTCTCGAAGCTATCAAATATTTGAAGATATATTAATCTCAAGTTATTGTCTATTATTTTTAGATAGAAACAATTATCAATTTTCCTTCAAAGAGGAATATGTCTCTTCTTTCAACATAGTTGTAATAATACTATTTTCGATAATAAATTTAACAGCAAAAATGTATATTACTTTGTCCTCTCTCCTCTCTCTCTCTCTCTCTCTCTCTCTCTTTCTCTCTATTGATTTTATTATATATATAATAAAAAATGTATATATTAAACTACAGTGTATACATACAAATAAATATATAATTTTTACTGTAATATAACTTATTTATGTTCAGTTTTACATATATTATTACTGTCATGTTTAAAGTGTTGTCTTTCAACGAATCTTAAATCATTATTAAAAATGATCAGGAACGTTAAAATTAGTAAGAAAAACAATTATACTTATTTATTATACACGCGATCCCACTCTTTTAATTTTCACAATTCCATATTATGAATGAAAATCGCGTTATGAATCGCGAAATGAAAAGACGTAAATCGAATATTAATTACAGAACTTACGTAGTCGGATGCTCCACTTCTCTATATTTATACGGGTCGTAATCATTTTCTTGCTCGTGTAAGTTCTTCTTCTTTTCTGAGAGTTCCAAGACGTAAATGCCATCACTCTTTTCATTCGATCTGTAGCTGTAAAAATGTAACTTTTATACAAAGCTTATATACGGTGTAAACAAGTTAGGCACGTGAGTTGAGGCTTAAACATTTGAGATACTACGATAATGAAAACAGCTAGTATCAATATAACTCACGTGATAATATCTTCCTAGACTGATTTTAATCACAGCGTTAAAATCTTTCGTTAAAGTTAGAAAATAGAATCTTAATAGATAATTTGTGTTGCAATTAAAAGTCTAATTTCTCTATATCTTTATAAAATTCATTATATTAAATACTCACTCATTACGCTCTTTAGATGAGGAAGACTTTTTCAGATCTTGCAGGCCATCCTGTAAAAAGAAATAACGAACTATATATCGCAATAATTGTTAAAATATAGACAATACAAGTATTTACACATATGAATATGTATATGTATGTATGTATATGTATTGCAAGAATTATCGCTTGTATTAGTAAAATTTTAATTACAAATTACAACCGCGCGTATACACATACAGAAATTATTATAATATATATTTATATATTTAGAAAAAGATTATTCTATATTCATTTATATTCCCATTAAATAAAACTCGCACGCATTTATAACTGTAAAAACCTTGTTGATGTAAAATAAGATACAGAATGGCAGTTCTTGGCTGTTCCATGTATAAATAACAGGTGCACAAACTTTTCTCCAAAGGCAATCAGAATAAATATAAATAAATACAATTTTGGACGTACCTCAAATCTTATTTTGAATAGTTTTTGAGACATCTTTTACGAATATTTATCGCATATCGTATATCATTTCGTATTAATATATTATTGCTCGTATGCAGTTATACTGTAACGTTATATCGGCCGATGATCATTGATTCCGATTTTACTATTTGCCGTAACGCTGTACACTTCCCGACACGAATTCATTCCTATCGTTCCGCGAACGTAACAATTTAGTCCTCAAAATCTTATCAGCGGATCGAGATATATCAAACGCGTATGCAACTGTGTGCAACCGGTACTAGCAAACTGTAAAATAATTTCAGCCGATGGCACTATGAATATATTCTTACGTTTCTCTTGCCCCGCGAGAGGGGTCTAGGAACAAATTATTGTCGGGCAGTACACATATGTATAAAACACATATGTATATACAACATAGTTTACGACAATATTGAGCAACAACTACGATAGGACGTTATCGCCTGATGAGTGCTCGTGAACATATGCGAGCATTATGGAGTAATTTAAAAAGAAGGTTGCACTTTTATGTATTTTCTACAGCTTATTATGCATCGAATTTGGAGCAACTTACAAGTTTCGTAAATGACAAATTTATATAAGTAACGTCGCAATCTACAAACTCTGCTGAACATTAAAAAATACGAAATTATGAAAATTTCTTCAACGATTAATAAACATAAATGTCACATGGCTGCACATTGATTAATCGCTTGGAAATAAACACATGAACGTTTTGCTTTTGAATTAGCCTGTAATATTCCGTGCATTGCAGCTGTTGTGATGAATGGTTATAGATAGCAATTTAATAAGGAAGTTTCGTCCGGCTTTTTCCGTCAAGTCCAATTGAAACGACCGATTGTCTAATATTAGCACATTAATGTTGCTCTGTCTTTATTGTCATAAGTAGAGAATTTTTTCTTCAGTGAAAATAAATAGATTATCTATTTTATTTTATAGGTGAATAATTATGTTCCTGTCGCTTTTAAGCGCAATCTTTATTATTTGCTCGATGAAAAACTTGTAAATTCAAGATTTTAATAAATGATAAATGTTCGCTTGGTCAATGTCAATTTTGGTGTAGCAATACAAATTGCAATTCAAAAATCTGCAATCTCTTCACGACCTTAAAGTGTAAATTTTCTTGATTTATGAATTTCCTTCTTGAATAGTTTTCATGCGAAGCAAAAATTTCTATTTCGCCATATGAATAATTAGATTTTTGCGGCGTTTAAACATAGTTTCTGTAGTGAAAATAAACTTGTAAATTAAAGATTTCAATCGAAGATTCGCTTGGTCAATTTCCGTAATTGGCATAATCATATAGGGTAGACCGTGGCGAGTCGGATCACAGAACGAATCAAAATAAGAATTGAGATCGTATTTGTTACATTTATTAATACATCTAACCATGTAAAGTACAAATAATTATTAGTTAGGTGTATTGATGAATGTAACAAATACGATCTCAATTCTTATTTTGATCCGATTGGCTTCGGTCTACTCTAAAATGCGTTTAAAACAGTCTCCTCGTGGTTTTAAAGCGTAAATTATCAACTAAGGAATTCGCTTCCTTAGTGGGTTTTTTTGCGAAACAGGTGCCTATTTTATCGTAAGCGCGAACAATTATGATTGTGTATCTTTTAAACACAGTTTTTGCATAAAAAAAATTTTAAGAATATAAATTCAGAAATTCAACAAATGTCAAACGTTTGCTTGATTAATGCATTTTCAGCGTACTTAATTGTACAAAATCCAAAAAGGTCCATTTTCTCATAATCCTAAAATATAAAAAATCATCGACTGTTGAATTTTTTTCCTCGGTGATTTTCATGCCAAGCGAGTGTCTATCTCGTCGTGTAATAATTAGGTTCAGTTTTTAAATTATTGCGGTTTGCGTGAAAAAAAGACTCGTAAATTCAAGAATTCACTGAATGTCGAAGATTCGCTCGGTCAATTTTCGGCGTAACCGAAAAATGAGAAACACAATGCGACTTAAAAGATCAATTTCCTCGCAATCCTAAAACATAAATTGACATCTGCATAATTCCCTGCGGTTTGCACTTCTACTTTATATCCAGTTAAGTCATAACGAGATGAGAATATGGGAAATTTTCTTGCACCGCGCCGTGCAAACGTACAAATTGCATAATGCACGGATACAACCATTTAATGCGTCCTTCAAAATAATACCACGCCCACAAAAGTAATGATATGCGTCGTTAACGATACGCACGATACGATTTATATCGAGCAGTAGTGGCAGTCTTTTCCGTTAGAGAGTATCAATGTTATTCATTAAAAATCAAATATAGATGGAGAGGTATTCGATTTGCAAATACATAGCTACTAAAAATTTGTCGTTATAACGAAAACATGTTAACAATGCGACTTATCTGATAATATATCTTTCTTGTGATAAAATCTCTTTTTCTTCGATACTGACGAAATATGACGTATAGAGATATAAAAGATCTCGCGCCTTTTTATTTATACTACATTAAGATTTGGATGGATCTAATAGCGTGCTTCTTCTCTCATGTAAATTTTACAATATAAACAATATTCGCATTTGCTCGTTTTCGCGACACAAATATACAACAGAAGAATTATTATCGAAACTCGACAATACAATTTACGCGCGTCGAAAAATTTTTAAATTAATATTAATTAATAACGGTTAATGTTACATATAAATATAACAGCGTGCGTCCTTTCACATAGATTTTACATTTAGACTATAGAGACAATGTTTCGAGATTTGCATTTCTTCATTCTCACGATACAAACGTACGATGGCAGAGGTATTCGAACTCGATACAATTTACGCGAAAAATTAATAGCGGTTAGCACCGTGTTAACGATATGTTTAACCGCTGAAGAGAAAATATGATTATCTTGTTACACGTTATTTACGTTACCAATGGCTGCTGAGAAAAGTATTAACTCCTTTGGCAAACACGCATTTATCGAAGTCCTTGTATGTTTCTCCGTAAGGAAGATTAAATGTTTACTATCCACCAATGCCAATTAGCGGCGGCGATAAATCATTTGAACAAGACCAAATGATTATATATACGTAGACTCTTTTCTTTTAATCGATCTACATCGATCGCATACTGCACGTTCGCGCAGTAGTTGGCACATTACGCGCGAACGTGCACGCATTCCACGCCCGATTAATGATCGCGCTTAATGACGAGTCGAGTTAAGTTCTGTAATCATCAATGTGAAAATTGACATACGGCCGTAAACATTGTTAGGCAAGGCAGGTGGATGCTCGCGTATCTTCTGCCTATCTTCCCAGCACGAAATGTAAATTTCTTTATCAACAACTTCTGTTAGATCCACTTATTTGCGATACTATAAGACATCATATCTTTCGTATTATACTTGAGAATCTCTGATATAATTCCAATGACTCGCGTGTGTTTACGCTTACTCTTTACCGCTATCGGAGTACCCGGCCGTTTATTATCACCGGCAAATAACTCATCTATGCGATATCAAAGCGGAATTCTTTTCAATGTTTCGGTAATTC
This sequence comes from Tetramorium simillimum, assembly GCA_011636635.1. NCBI lineage: Eukaryota > Metazoa > Arthropoda > Insecta > Hymenoptera > Formicidae > Tetramorium > Tetramorium simillimum. The sequence goes on along the minus strand of VBVQ01003101.1, from coordinate 5,698 downwards.
ATTCCACATTATCGAATTTGTGTCACTAGACTATTGTCACATCATCTTATATAGAAGTTCGGTATTTCTTCGAATACAAACGAAAGATTATTGTTACAGAACTCCTAATTAATCTATGAATAGACTTGTTAATTATTATAATACTTGTTAATTATTATAATTTCTATTGAAGGGGCGACAGGGGAATAAAATTACTTTAAGTTTCAATCTAAATACGTTCAAATTTTTAATCTCTTGTAGAGATTATATGTAGAGATGTAAATCTTTCTTCAACAAAAAGAACATTAAAAAAACCGAAGGTCCGAACAAGATCAAAAAATTAATGGTGCGAATACTCAAAGAATCAAACATACAGACACGTAATTTTATTAACTCTTTCATGTCGACAATTATCAGCCCGATGCGGCAAGTCAATGATAATTGCTATAATGCGATTAACTTACAACGTCCGAAAATAACTGCGGGACGTTACCTGTCGCTATCAAGGAAAAAGAGATTATTCCATGAAGTTCTCGATATCTGATAGATTAGACATGGAAGAAAACCAGTGGAATATTACGGAATTTGGAAAAATTCCGCACTTAGCACACGCTCTACTAGGCGTGTTAATTGTTCGTACCGCAGAAAAGTAAATTGTGAAATACCGAACGAGATTGCCTTTGGCACAGATAGGAATGCTAGAAGTACTAATAAAAAAAATTAAGTTTTTTTTATTGCGTTGTAAATGTTATTTAGTAATCTCGATGTACTTGAACATGCGAACATTCATAAGTACTAAGTAGTAATCACACTTGTTATATGATATGCTATTAGATTCGATAAACTTAATTCGAATATAGTAAAAGTTGATAAAATAACTACGGCTGAAGTGAAGACGGTCAAAATGACGTGAATGTGACGTGATAAACCTTGTTGATTGATGATAATCGCTATTAATCAATAATGAGGCTTACATTGAATTCTGATATAACAGATTGCATGCTGTAGCATGTAATCTGTTATATCACAATACCGTGATATGCGATAACGTGAAATGCATTCGAAAAATCCCTCCGATATTTTTTTGTCTGTATTTTTTTATTTGCAGCTCTAAAATTTAATATCATATTTTAATATTTAAAAATTGATTTTACGATTTCTTTAAATTTTTCTAGTCTAGTTTCCAAATATTTGACTTGTATGTTTCTTACGACTTCCTCTAATTTTATTGCACATACAAATATCCGAAATATATCTGAATTCTTTGTAATACAATTCTGCATAAATATATTAAATATGTATAATATATAAATGTAATTTTGCATACATATATGTATAAAGCAATATATAAAATTTAACAGTAACATATGGCACGTTATCTCATAAGATCTTTCATATGCGATGCGATAGTTGTAGAAAGCTTGCTGAAAATTTCTATATATTAGTTATATAGTGTTATTAATTATAGTACGATTAGTTATATAAAAGAAAATATTTTATAAACTTGAGTGCTTTTAATCTTTTAATATCCGTTACCAGTCAGCTGGTGCTGTTATACTTATCAGAATATTTTTGACGCAATCTTGAATCATCGCATCGCACAAGGGTACAAAGGTTTTACAAGAAAGTACCTGTTTTCGTAGTTTCGCTCATAGTATCTCAGCTATCGCAGAAATACTTCAAGTACGTCATAATTTATCGCGTTACCTCCGCGTCCACGTTTATACAGTTTTCGAGATATCTCTACTTTTTGCAGATTATTTATGTACATTATACACTATTACACAATGTGTAAAAAAATTAATTTCCGCGGCCAATTATTCGATAGAATTTTTTATATAATTTTAAATTACATTGTAATTTCCACACAATTAGAATTGTAGTAGCAGTTCGTGGTAATTGGATTGTTTTCTATGTTATCAAAGTTTGTTATCATTGCAATTCGAATAATAACGGAAGAGCAAAAAACAGAAAAATCGGAAAGATCGGGATATCAATTTATTAAACAAATTTCAAATTTTTGGCAAATCATCGTAAGAATTAATTATTTTTATTTATGCAAATAACGCTGAGTTTTTCGATAACAAACGCTCTGTGAAAATTGTATTAGTTCATCTAATTTTAAGCTTCGATACGAAGTTTCTTCATCGGATTTAGGTATGCGTGTTTGGTCGAACGTGTCTAAAAATCGCACCTCATTATCGAGACGATCGTACTTTCGACTTCGTAGACCACGCAACCGCATTTATTTAGCATAATAAATTTGGCGCACATATTGTTTTCACGTAATTCTATTTTCCGACGCGAGTTCTGCATTTAACTGCGTTTATGTGAATTTAATTCGTTTTTTTGTTAGAAAACGGCTTGTTTTCTCGAAGCGATCGCAATTACGCTACGCTTCGGAATGTTGAGTTCATTCCAACATCATTACGTGGTTGCAAGTTGAGGGTAATTGTAATTGCCGACGGCCTCCAAAGATTAGCATTTCAAAGTACGCGCGGTCTATATCTTTTCCGCGGATGCACGTGCCAGCGGAAAAGACAATCAAACAGACGGTAGCAAGTGAAAATAAATGATGGAACAGATACGTCTGCCGATAATTATACCACCGTTTTGTACACACGAAACATGAGGAAGAAGAGAAGCAAAGAATAGAAGAAATAAATATCAAAAAGCACCGCTCCGCCCAGGTAGCACATAATGGTTTATATACATTTCCTAAACGTATTTAAAATATTAGAAACGTTTAGGATACTTATAAAAAAACCAACACGTGCTGCTAGGGCGGAAAGTTCCGCGGCGGAAAATGCGCTCTGACCGCCCGTGATCTTTGCGATTTTTCGCGCTTCACGGTGCAGCGAGCGCGATTTCGCTCTTACGTTACGATGTGTACGCACATGCATTTCCCGCGGAAGGCGAAAGAGCCCGCGTGCGGCCGATCTTAAACGTCCGTGACGCGCAAAGCAATCGCGTGGAGAGACGCGCGGCACTCATTATGCGTGTTGATCGGTCGTGTTCTCCATTAATTACACAGGCCGATTAAAAACCGGTAATTCCGAGCGAAGAATGTCAATTGTTGTTTCCGACGTGCCGCGATCTTCTCTGGTGTTATCCGCGATGCTTCTACGATCTTCTCTTTCTTCTCTTTCACTGAGAGAAATATATAGTTGCTTTTCATGGCCTCAACCATAATTTTATAATATTTCTAACACGAAATATGATCAACTTAACTGTATGCATCACTATGTTTGCCATGATTGCCATGATATGGTTAGAAATATTATAAAATTGTGGTTGAGGCCAAAAGTAACTATATTTTTCTCTCAGTTCTTTCCTTTCTCGTAGACTGTTTCCGACAGTCTCTGACTTTTGAAAGTGCGGTATCGCCACTTTTGCGATATGGCCCGAGAGACTACAGGTGGAATAAAGAGAGGGAGGTTCTCCCGTATATGCACGCGACTTGTTTGCGGCAAACAAACACATGCGAGCGACTCTTATCACACTTTCGACATTTTCGGTAGCGCTGCGGCAGAGAAGTAATCCGCGCGAGAGATTGTTATCGCGAGAGGATGCAACTCTCGGAATCGGTACCGCCAAGCTGATACCGGATCACGATGACAGGCTGAGTAATCATTAATGTCAGATAATATTATTACTGGGGGAAACGCATATTAATCCGCAATTATATCGTCGCGACTGCGAAGGTAAATAGAAAAATTATGAACGTGATGATGTTTGCGTTACGGTAGAAAATGGAAATAATAGCGCAAGGAGAGACGTTGAAATTACATTTAAACGTCGCGCAAAATTTAAGGCGCCAACGAAAGATTCAGACGCTCCGAGGATAGAGAGAGACGATTGAAAAAAGTAGCAGGGGAAATTATTACGTTCGACGAGGAAGATACGATGGGTGTAGCGTTTCCGTCCCGGGACAGATAAAAGTTATGACGTAATGCTATTGTGGATTCATATGATTTAAATGTGCAAACGTTATATGTATATTAATTTAGACGTTATATTATTAATATTAATTTAGACGTTATATTATTATATTTGCCTTTTTATTGTTATTTTAATATAAACGTTAGTCTAATTTTGAACAGCTGCAACAATAATTATTTTTTTTACACGAAGATAAAATTCATTGTCAAATGGACTCGTTTCTATCTTCACAGATCTAGCAATCTTTATTGTATTCTCCACAACTTTTCGACCAGACGCTTTCTGGTCCTTCTCAAGTGAATAATAATAAGTAGTCGAAAATTAAAACGTCAAATATAGTTTTGGAATCCGTGTTAGAAAGCACGTCTACACAACACATCTGACGGTAGAAAAAAAAAAGATAAAATTCATTACTTTATTTTGTGCTTCAATTTCTGCCGATTATAAATTTCTAAAACAAAGTCTTCTCGAAATTGATTAAATTCGCCGAAAAACATTCTTTAACGGCCGATATTAAATGTTTCGTTAATTAAGCCTTCCCTAAAATGTGTACCGAGAAAAAAATCAACTTTGCAAGGTCGTTGAAAAGTTTATACAGACCGACGTTATGAGGGAAAGGCGCAAAACCTTTAGAACACTTGGTACAACAATTCGGACACTTTCGAATAACCGTGCGCGCTTGATCGAACAAGTATTGTACCCGGGTCGCCTTCGACAGCGCGAGGAGAAAAAGCACGGGGGGAAAAAAAAGTTGGGCCTGGAAAAAGAGTCGCGGGAGAAGGACACTTCGCGAAAGCGAGATACGAAGCCGGTGGAGCCAGAAAGCGCGGTACGTTTATTTATTCGGTATTTCCTCGTTGTGCAATAATTCTAATCGCCAATTATCGTTGTCGTGAACAAGCGAGGAGGAGAAAAAAAACAGCGGTAACAACGTCGTTTCGCACGTCAACGTGATGAACGAACCAACGAACGAACGAACGAACGGACGAACGGATTGTCCTTCGTCGTGCGAAAGTTTCGTTCGTGCAATATGGATAGAAACTTTCCACTCTCGTGATCGGCTCATGATCGAACTGTCGCGCAATCGCGAAGTCGTCGAAAATATATCGAGTGAACAATGATTGCACGCGGATTTATTATTATCTCTGTTTTGTAATCGGTTCATCGCTATAAAAAAATAATGATACGTTCACAGCGTGCTCTGCGATCTTAATTGTTGCACTAGCTGCCGAATCGGAGTGCCGAATAATCAAATCCCGCGCGTTGTCTGTTAAATGTAATCCGTCAAAATTGTTCTATTACATTGTTCAAGAAAAAAATGCATAAAAAATAAAAATAAAAATAAAAATATTTTCCGTAATTTTCTGTAATTTTCTGTAATTTTTGCGACGCTGATACCACTTATCAAATTGCTCCACTTTATCACAATTTTGAAATTTTGTAGGCAAAGTCGTAAAAAAAAGTTATATTATTTTAATGTATTTTGGCGTATTATGTCTATGATACACTGTTAAACATTAAAGGAAAACAAATTTAAACCAATTCCTTGAATTAAGTAAAATAAATTATATTATTTTTCACTACCATGTCTGTCGAAATTTTTATTTTAACACATTTAGAAGTATTGAGCGGTCATTTCTGACCGTTCCTATTTTTTTATTAATATCCAATTTCTTGTATAAAAGATAGCATTACAAAATTTTATAACTATAAAGAAGAAAATGATTGATAAAAAGTTGTAAAATTTCAGAATCTTATCTTTTGTATAACAAATAAG
>VBVQ01003100.1:0-20721 GCA_011636635.1 Tetramorium simillimum | reverse complement strand
GAGAAGGGGAGGGGGAGAAAAGCGATAGTCGACATTATCATTAAATGAGCATCAACGTCAGGCGGGCGCGAGACGAGATGTGCCCCCTGTACCCCCGCCATATCTGCCGCCATATCTCGAGCGATGGCCGCGACGTCGAGGAAATGGAATATACTTTCAGCGTCGGCGACTTTTGCGCGTGCCGTGAAATAAATCAGCATTCCCGTGCTTCGCCGGAAATAAGAAAAAATGGTCGCCTTATTATCTGGTACCATTTTCAGGCTCTGGCCAGACGGCGACCTAGCCCTTCGCGAGAGCCCTTTTTCGTTGGGGCTTGATGCCAAGCGCGGCGGGGGCGAAGGGATGGGAGGGGTGGAAGGGAAAGCAACCTTCCAAAGGGAAGATATATAGACCGCCGTATAGTCCGTTTGCCTTGACGCACGTAACAGCCACTTGGGGGACAAATAACCACATAAATTTCACCGCGATTCCCCGGTTTTATTCGGTGTTAATACAGTTTGTACCGCGCGCGCCGTCTAAGGTCCCTCGAGAAGCGGAAGCGTACATTTTTGGACGCGGCGCGGGATGAAAATATCGCAATTGGCGAAAATTGAGCGTCACATGTGCGTGACGTTGAACGCTAATGGATCGAACGAATAACAAAATTGACGTGAACGTTAAAGCGCATCTGAAAAAACTCCGGAAAAGCTCGATAGAATCCATTAGATAGGTATAAATAAACCTGCAATTTTTATACAGGTGCGTCCTTTCGAAAAAAAAAAGAGTAGCTTTTGTTCGGTTTCCCGTTTTAAGTACGTTTTTTATTCTATTTTTGAAGACGTGTGCGCCGATTTATCATCATACACAAATTTACGAACCTCCAATTTACATATTTATTAATACGGCCAGTATCCGTTACCATTTTTGATTTTCCATTTCGAACATTATTAAATTACTTCCCGTCTAATATTATAAAATTGCAAGACGTAAAATGAGTTTAGAAGAAAGTCGTGATTTCAAAGTAAAGAAAATGTACCAGATTTAAGCTTGAAAGTAAAATACGTAGGGAATTTCCACAACGGAAAATAATCTTACAATATATTCAATCACAACGAGGCCACTTAATGATATTATGAGGATAATCCGAGAGCAGCCGCACAATCTCGGAATATCGCTTTCGGATGAGACGCATGTACGTACCGTTTGAGAAGTGCCTGAGGTGTTGATATGGACGAGTCGCCGGTTGATCCGCCCGAAGGGGTCATGCCCGAGAACGTTTGACTTTATTGGAGGAAATATGAGCGGGCTCTGGCAGTGCTCTGGGTGGTATTCCCGGTACGCCGGGAATCGGATGTGCGTGGGGAGGGGACCTGCAGCACTTCCAGCCCGAAGGGGATGTACCCGGGGCTTGGGAAGGATTCATTCATATCGTGAAGCCGAGTCTCATTGTCGGAGCGGAGCGGCGGACAAAGCGAAAGCAGGGGACTGAAGTGCTGTCAGGACCAGTGCACTCTATTGCACGACATAAATGGCAACCAAAAGTGGGGCGGGAGAGAGAGAGGCGAGGATCGAGATTCGAAAGGTGAGCCCGCACGAAGGAGCGATCTGTCGCCATTGTATCGCGATCGATCTCGCGTTGCATTCATTCGCGGATATCGCGAAAGTGATTCGCATGGCTCGTTTTATAAGTCGACAATAGAAATTGTTCTCCTTTAAATGTAGATCCACCTTTATCTTGACAATACAAATTTTTTTCGCTTCACACTTGTTTTTAGCTTTACGTCATTACGATTATTCGTACTTGCGGCTAAAATTACGCAGAAAATTTGATATTTAAAAATCCGTTATATTATTCGAAAGATTGACAGATTTTAAATTTGTCGAAGAATTTCGCAAATTTACCTTCCAAAAATATTTTACGACAAAGTCCAGCCATTACGCGTATCTTGTTTCGCTTAAAAGATTTAATTGAGCTCCATTTTATGCTAATCTTTAAAAGCGATTTATCAAAAAAGGATCTCTACTTGGCACCGATTGAAGCTGTCGATAGCGGAAAGATCAAAGATATTAAGTTTCTTGTGAGATATTATTACGCTGCCGGCCATATACACTCCTGTGCTCTACAAGCTCTCGAGTGCGAATAATTACAAAAATACGAAACTGCTTTTTCAGGTGTATGAGCAGCTTCCCGCCAAGTCGCGTAATAAAACTGCGCGAAGAATTCTTCTTTATGATGTGTTGTAGAAAGCGCACGTACAAAAGTGCGCTGCGAGGAATATATTTCGAGCCGGAAAAACGTTACGGCCGTAGCTTTCAGATGAATATATTATATGGTATCTTTTAATCTAAAATTTGTTAACGCCTTTGGTGTCTTCCGACGATTTAACATACGACATGTGAAATCTGAAAAATGAAACGGTGAAATATTCACACATACAAAATGTACAAGTTTTCTTTGTATTCAACTTTATTACAAAGCAGAGACATGGAACGCTGTATATGGAAGAAATAATGTTGACGTTTCAATACCGGGAGTTCGTGATAAACAAAGTTAAGGGAGGCACAATTAAATATCTCTCCCGGGGTAAAGTCTTCGTTTCTGGGTGAGTTAAGGACGCCATCGTTGTCACTTTAGCCTTCTTTTTTTTATTGCGAAACGCAAGTAATCTCCGTTAATTGCCGCTGCCCTCGACAGACAGCAACATTTACAAAGGGGACATTAACTTTTAATACAATTATGATACATCGATACAACAGAAAACTAAATATTTACACACAGTCTCTCTCGATCTCGTTCGACGAGCTCTACAATTCTCGCGTCGCAAGACATGACTTAACGGAATTAATTCATCGGTCCGCGCAACTACGCCTGCACGCCGGACCGCTTTGCAATATAACAGCAGGAGCGAGAATTGATACCGCAGTAATTTGTACTAATTAACCCATCCGCGAATTTATGCCTCTCGTACTGAGTTATTATTATTACAATGCGCACATATTACTCGACGTCACGCTACGCGGAGTATCCCTATTAATCATCGACGCGCGCCGTAGCAGCGCGCGGCGGCAAATGTAATGCCGGATGTAATAATATTTAATGCTTTTGGCGCCGACTTCGCCGGACTTGCCGTTGCCCTTCGCGGGGCGGAGGGGTCGCCCATTCAAACAAACGAATCGGCCGCGTTCGCCGGCGTTAATGATATTAATGCTCTCGCGCAACTTTGTACAAATGGATATACATTATACACACAACGGCTGATAGAATTTTAGATTAAGCATCGCAATCTACCGGTCGGTCCATCCGCCCCGCCGCTTAACGGAACAATGAGACGCGCGGACGACGGTTGATAGCGAAGCGCGAATCGCGCGAGTGTGCCAGGATGAGAGAAAGAAGTACGCTTTACCTTTTGTGATTAAAATATATATAAATAACTTTATTGTTTATGTATTTATATTTATATATATATATATATTTATAATAAAATGCCCTATCTATTTTACAAATATACAAAACTCTCGCTATGTACATCGATCTCCGTTTTCGACTAAACAAGAGAATTACCGAAGAACTTTAATAAATCGATTATCGTCGATTAAACTATCATCGAGTAGAAAGAGGAAAAAACGTTACTTCGTTGCAATACGAGTTACAGGTAGTATGCTCCAATTTTCTTTTTTTTTTTTCTTCTCTCGCGCTAATTACATTTGCTCACTACGAAGCTATCACGATTCTGAAAAATACGAATAACCGCTTATTTATTCGGACACCGTGTTACGGGTTACATTGCAATAGTAAGAAATGCTTCTGATAATAAGTAGAGAGAAAAGTCGTGGGCAGTCAGGAGTCCTGCAACAGAAAAACAGAGGATGGCGGGTTACCAGCGAAAGGGTTTCCATTAATTGCTTCCATTAGACAAGATGCATTTTAACAAACGAATAATCGAAATTGCTTTGTGCCCCGTGCGCAATATGTGATACAATTATTGATCACGCAGAAAGAATTATTCATTAACAATAATATATTGCGTTAATAAATACATGATAATAATAGAGTGGTTTATTATTGTAATGAATTTCAATAAGCGAGCGATCAATCATTATCTATAATCGCTGGAAATGTACACTATATTACTTCATTTGCGCAGATGGAGTACGATTACAGTACCAAAGCTGATTATTACTGCGATCACGTATATTTCGAAAAATGTGCTTTCCACAATTTTCATTCGTATTTATATCAAGTAATTGCCTGTTAAATAACGGCTTACCTTCCTTACTGCAATTTCCGATTACTTCTTGCGTAACGTGATTCAATAATACTTTGGGAAACATCTGAAACAAGAAGGATTATGCAGAATTAGTCCATGTCCAACCATGATTGTCGTGCGAAAATAGATGTGACAATTATTATAGGCTAAACGATAAAAAGATTTCAGTATTTATTTTTTAATAGAAGAAACGTGAGAGAAGATACGACACGTGAAATAAAAATCCCTAGCGCATGATGAAAATGAGCGGAGAATTAGAGAATTTGGCGTGCTGCATTTTGCGAGAAATGTTCTATTCTTGGCAGACTCTTTTAAATACAGGATTAAACTTTTTTCCGCCACCGGGTAGTTTTAACAAGTTATATTTTTTAATTTTTCCCCACGACGCGACGGCGCGGACGACGCGATGCTGAAAGTTTCCCCGTGGTTTTAGAAATGCATTTAAACTTCCGCTTGGTTGTGCTCCGTGTCAAAATGCATTTCCTTTTTGCGCCGCCGACACGTCGCGTCGCATCAGGGAGATTCTTTCGCGCGACGCGGAGTGCGGTGAGTACGCACGAAAAACCGATGCCACACATTTGTGCAGTGTCACGGTCGCGGCAGCGCTAGACATCGCGGCGGAAATGTCCGCCGTTTTGAAATTCTGCTGGCTCGAACTGTGTTACGCTTCGGTGAACGTGTCGAGCGGCGCAGCGGCGTGACGTGTAGTTGTGCCTAGGTGGACAAAATCTCGATTTTCAAAAAAGTCGGAGAAATCCTCTTCAAACGTACTTCTATCACCGTCAAAGTATCCTTAAAGTTGAGCGTTCATCTCAATTCTAAGTTTTTCTTCAATCAATTTTGATATAGTAATTTTAACTTTTTAGAAAAAGAGTATCTTAAAAAATGTAGAACGTTAAATAACAATTGCAGTTTTAATGGAGAAAAAAAGAGGAAGGCAATTTTCATTAAAATTAAAATAGGTAATAATACCTTTCTAATTAGAACATGAAATTTTTATACAAAGTCATTATAGCATTTTATTTCAATTAAGTGCAGGCATAATGTAAATTCAATAAATAGAAAAATATTAAAAGTGTCGACATAAAACCTCCATTTTTTGTTTAAATAATTATTGTACATTTTAAAAATAATTTTTTTTAATATTCTGTTAACGTATAATATCAAAATTGTAAACTTAATTAAAAAGATATATGTTACAGATTCGCAAACATTGAAAAAAAATTCTGGTTAAAAACGGACAAATCAGAAAAATTTTATTGCTCAAATATTATCATAAGTTATAAAGTATTGCGTTCTATTATAATAACCAGAATACTCGATCAATCCTACAAGATTTTCCGATTCGTCCGTTTTTAACCAGAATTTCTTTTCAACGAAGTAATTTCGCTTCTCGGTAAATCTTCTAGACGCTAAAGATCAGATTGATGTACAGCTTCGTATACATATAGCGCGTCTAGGTAATACCGCGCGACACGAGAGAGGAAGGATTATTACAGAAGCGATACTCATTTCTGCTTGCGTGGCAGGGAGGATCGAATGAAATAAGAGAAATTTGCTTACATCCGCGCGCGAGTTTAATTAAACGTTGAAAGAAGCAACAAATAGTCGGTCGCGCCGCGCGGCCTTTCGGTCCGGCGGCGCGGTCGCTCCGCGTTTGTAGACGCGCCAGCGCGACCGGTCGCCTCTATCACGCGCGATCGCGCCAACGGGCGGCGCGGCGCGGATCGATGAAATTCCGTCAGGAGAATTCTGAAAGCTTTGCGGCGCCGCGCCGCGCGGTGCAAATGTAATTACACCGCCGTGCCCGCGGGGGCAGCGAAGAGAGCCGCACAGGAAGCGGTGCGTAAACAGCGAAGTTATTGATTGCGAAAAATCACTCTTGACCGAGTGCAGCTCGGCAACGGTGACGCCGGGCCAGGACACAACCGGGGGAATACCAAGGTCCGATTGGTCCCCCCGCGCGCGCGCTGTCGGCGGTTTCGAAACGGTCGGCGACTCGACGCGACGCGATGCGCGCGATGTGTCGATCGTCCGCCGATCGTTAATCCTCCGCCGCGTCGATCCTCCGCGCGGTACGCGGTCCGCGAGAATTTCATAGCGTTTACAATTTCCGTAAATGACGCGTCAACTCGTCAGTGCGTGCCCCGGCACAATGCGGCCGCGATTGGCGCTCCGGATTACGCCGATTGAAAGTAATAACGCGATCCCGCGATCACAATCGCGGCGACCGACGCGACGATTATTTAACGCGTCGGGGATGCGGCGACCGCCACGAGCGCCGTTAGGGGTGTGATTGAAACGCTCTTTCATTCGTCGTTTTCTGAAAATGTTGTAAACGCTCTTTTTTTTTCCGCCACAAAATGAAACAATGAGGAGTGTTTTGTTACGGGAGATGAGAATTTCAACAGCGATCTATGAACGTCCAACGCATATTAAAGGAAACTTTTGTTCTCTCCATAAAAATCTCCTCGGTGTGTCTGTCGAAGACATTGTTGAGAGGAATTGAATTTGAATAATATATCATTTTTCTATTAATTGTTCTGAAATAATTGTTAAAACTAATATTTCAAAAACTAATATTTCAAAACGATACGTTGAATAGAGAATATTATTCAGAAATACATTAAAACTCTAATATTTCAAAAACGATCTGTTAATTTAAAACTAATATTTCAAAAACGATATGTCGAATAGAGAATATATTTAAAACATTTATAAAATTCATAAGCCATTAGATGACAATGCAAAACAAATGCAACGCTTGTCGCGAATTTCACGCGCTTTCTTGAAGAATTATTCGCTGCATTTGAAATTTTCGCAAACGCAGCCTCAGTAAAAAAAAGATGTCAAATGTCATTTTATTCGAACACAATGTGCACTGTCCTTATTTTTTTTTTTTTTCCAGCAAATCATTCACGCATCGTTGTAATCTCGTTTCCTTCTCGCCAAGCCACCGTCAAGTAGCAATAAACGAACCGTACATTTGGGACACTGCTACGGCATTATATTCGCGGATAGTTGACCAAAATGGAAATAGCGGGGCCGCGAGGCGACAAAGTAACACAATCCTCGCGAAATTCAATTTGGCTGGGTAATGAAAGCGTCGAATTCGCGATGCGCCGTGCGCGGCGCATAAGCTTCGGCGTATCTGTCGATTTTCCATTCCCGCAAATGTATCGAAAATTAAGGACGACTTCAAGAACGGCCGCGTCCGTCGGTTCTCTTTAAATCTGAATTAACCGAGCTAATGATAAGGACACGTTTATCGAATTTTCTTCTATTAGCGCCGAATAATAGCATTTCCATTTCTGCGAATGTATCGAGGGCGAAGATTTCTATCGAATTTCCTTTTCGTCGAAGGATTTGCTGGATTGAGGGAAAGATTGAAGGATAATTCAACTTTCTATAAAATCTCCGAGCACACTCTGCAAGTTGCTTGCGCTCCGCAAGTGATCCGCGTTCTGTCGATGGCACACATCTGTCTACGGAGTCAATCATGCGATCATCAGTAAACTTTCTCAATTTTCATATTTCAGCCTTTCAAATCTCATGTGAATTTCAGACAATCAAACGTCATTGCGCTGAAAAAGTTACGTAGTCATCATTTTGGCAGAAAATGTCGGCGGGAAAATTTTTATTTTTCACCTTCTTTTTCCCAAGGCGGGATTACGTGATCGTCAATATTCTGACTGAAAAGGCACGAACGACGGGCTTGCGATCAGTTTATTTTATTGCCATCAACTTTACCTGCAAACTGCGAATTTATTCAAATATTCTTCAGCGAGGCAAAATTAAAATTTGCCATTTTGCTATTCTTGATTTGGCCTCCTTTTTCTCTCCGTTCACAACAGACGATTCTCGATAATTGCTATTTATATATCATGCTTGTGATCATATAGTTATATTTTCTTGCATAATTATGTAATAAAGATAATAATAGGATGCGCGCTCTTGGATAATTTTTTCCTCTATTAAAATAAGAACATTGATTCTAAATGATGAGAATTTTCTATGAATTTTTCAAATGCAATCAAGTAACAAAGACTTATTTTTTTATTTAAACTCAATTATACGTTCTTTTAATACAGTTTTTTAAAATTGAAATACAGTTATAATACAGCTATTTATATACGTTCTTTTAATACAGTTTTTTTAATTGAAATTTTAGCTATCAAAAACCATTTAATGTTGAATATTAAAAAACTGATGATATTTTGCGACCTTCTCTAAAGAAAAATTGCCCGAGAATTCGCGAAAGAACTCAGCATTAAAGTTAAAATTGCAATTTCCAGGATATAAATCCCGCTCTGCGGACGCTCGTGAAGGCTTTATCGTAGATCGAGCTTAATGCGACTCCGCGAAGAACCGAATGTCTCGCCATCTTTCTGATCCTCGACGCAAATTCGCTCAGCGATTGTTATCATTTAACACTTTGGGGATCCGTGGTTCCGCTCTCTAAAAGCACCTTAGTCCTCGAGGCGGCAGCGCTATCAAAGCTGCTCGAACCGGCACCTCAAGATACGGTTTCGGTGCGAAACCGCCGAGCGGAACCACCATCCGACAGATTAAATATTCTATATTTCTACGAACAACAAGTTTCCCTTCTCAAGAGCAACGCATTTCGGTATACATGACGGCGCGGCGGTGGAAGACTCTCTCTCTCTCTCTCTCTCCCCTTGCCGCCCAGACAAATCACTGGGCGCGTTTAAGTCCTTCCAAGAAGCCGCGGAGGCACTTCCTGGGAATTTGCGGGCGGAAAGAAGTAATATCATTCAAAAGCGGCGGAAGTTATTCCTTGATGCGAAAGTTTCTCCATTTTACATCGGCCGGAATAGTTTCGAGGGAAAATGTTAGTTGCGGGCAAAACTCCATCCCGACGATAACTTTTCCAATTATTATCAGATGGCAAATGGACACCCCTTTGTGTTTTCTAGGGCCGGCGCGGCGCGCTACTTGGGAGAAACGCGAGAACTCTGGATAACTTAAATTGTACCGTACGCGGACAGAAGATCTCGTCCAGCAATAAACCCCCGGCGGGGTTGCGTGAGATGTCTATTTGCGAGAAACGCAATTGTCGAACAGATTGTATTTTATGTTATTTGGACTCTATCCCCGATTCCCCGTATCCGAGCGGATCTCTTCGATCTTTCATATCTCGCTTGTTTGTCTAACTTGTAAAAATAATTGACCATTCGTACCTTTATTGTCAAGATATAAATTTATGTTTCTCCACTGTAATAAAATGAGTACTGTTATTGTTGTTAGACATCTGAAAATTAACCCTCGGTTGTCACACTTGGGCCCAGTGGACTCATACATCAACTTGAAGGTAAATATCTTTACTTTTTCAAGAATTTTTTTTATATGAAGACAGCTAAATTTCAATTCCACAAATATGGAAATATATATTCTACAAGAAGTTTACTTGAAGTTTTTTTGTAATTTTTGTTGCTTGGATATAATTGTTACTTCCGGAACAGTAACCGTCAAATCTTGAATTGGGTCCGCTGGACCCAAGTCAGTGTGACAACCGTGCGACTGGGCAGAAGTGCGACAACCGAGGGTTAAAAACTATTAATTACAAATTTAATGTTTTTCTAAAAAGTTAAAAGATGATAAAATATTATGTTCATTCGAGTTCTCCATCTTCGTAACTAATAACAGTAGTCTATTTTATGTTTCCTTTTTGAGGGAAGAGCGTCGGTGGTTTAAAGCATGTTCCGCTCTTGCAATTTCTAAATCCGCTCACACTTTACGCCATCGTCGATCGTTTCGGGAGTCAATGGGGCTATAATGCGAAAGGCTGCAGAGCAGGCCTTTCCTCGGAAAGGAATCTCCGAGCGTGAACCAATGGAGGCGTGAATAATCCGCAAAACAAAGCGTTCAAAGAGCGGAAAATGAAATTATATCCTTGCGCACGACCGGTGGTACGACGACGTGTTCGCTTCGTCGAAGGCGAGCACGATGAGAGAAGAGGCCGGCGGATTTCCTGTAAGCGTTACGAGTCAATTTGCAGCTCGAGGTTTTACTCGCTTCCGAGAGACGCCTTCTCGCTCGTCCCCGTTCGTTTCACGCGCGAGTTCGGCGACACGACGATTGTTTTTAAGCAGAAAAGCGGAGAAACGAGTGGCGACAGAAAGAATGGAAGAAAAAGAGAGACAGAGGGAAGCGAGCGCGGGCACCGACCGTATTGGCGATTCGGGGCGGCGCGGAACTTTCTGGCGGGCGACAATGGCGATCCCGAGTTCGCCCGTCGAGAAGTAATGAAATGGACCGAGGGCGAGCACACGACGACGTGGTCTTGAGGCGGAATTCCTCCGGGTGAATGGAAATCCTCCCGTGTGTTTACAAACAAGTGAAACTGGTTCCGAAGGGAGCGCTTATGCGAGCGGACACGCCCTATCCTACGGGCTGAGCGACCGTGCGAAAGAGCCTCCGTCGATGGGAGGAACAAAGCGGCGCTATCCTTTGTTTCAACCATTCAGCCCAGGGGAGGATATAACGCGAGTGTGTTAATTAAGACCGACCGACCGACCCGGTGGGATAGGCGTATACGCGCTGCGAAGAAGTATCGGACGAAAATCTGGACTTTTCGCCGGCGTTCGTGGCGCACTCGTTCGCCCTCTCGCCCGCTCGTTCGCTCGCCATAAATCCCCGATATTCTTATCCGCCGTGCTCATCGGTGCTAAAAGAACTCTCGAATCAGATTTCTCAAGGTGATCTCCCGAGTTATGTTATGCCCCGGAAATCTCTCTCGATTAATCGTTCTGGTTTTATTAGGCCGCCCGATAGGACGACCCCGTGGAATGTAGCAATATTTTATTACGTTAAATTGGACAATTAAGGTCTCTTCCTATTTACCGAGATTTGTGAAGTTGGCAGTCCAAAGTGCATGAATTTTTATAAAATTAATATGGCATTTAATTGCCTACAATTTGTTCACATTTGTCCTTAAATAATCGTTTTTTTATCTATTTTGCAAAAATAGATTAAAAATAAATTTAAAAATTTCACCATTAGCATTCTTAAATACGGGTTTTTTTAATTAAATAAACATCAATCATAGCATATTAAATCTGTAAAAATTTCGGAGTGCCAACTTCATAGACCTTATTTGTAGATATTCCTAAATTGATATGAATTATAGACTTCTCTGCCGTGAGATAATAATTCAAGACATTTTGAGCTTTAGGTATAAAGCTAAGGATCAAGTTTATATAAACTTTAATTAAACTCATCCCAATTTATTTATGATGTAGTAGTAGTTTCTATTAGATTACCCCAACTAAACAGTCTATCATTAAAATTAAGCTTCAAGAATTTTGAAATGTGTATACACACATACACATATTTTACATTTAAACATTTCAGTTGAATATTTTTCTTTCTTTTTAAGTTTTTTTTTTTAATAAATAGATCCAAATCAAATTGAAGCTGGCAATCTGTATCATTTCTTTCTCTTCTATGTTATTATATGACACTTCATCCTAATAACATAGAATTTAGTATAATTTTGAATTCCTGCATAGTCCCTATAATAAAGTTGATCCGGCCTCTAGCAGCGCGATCAGCCACACACGATGGTGCCGTGAAATCGTAGTGTGAATTAAAACGCGCGACATCTCGCTCGAATATCTAAAGGCAACACATCGCGCTGCTGTGATTATACCTGAATTGTGATTCGACGATTGAACTCATTGCGCGAGAGATCGGCGCCGTTATTATCCGATCGGATTATTCTACAAAATTCACGCGCGGCGCGTTATTATCGTGCCCACGCTGCTGTTATTATACCAACGCGACGTAATACTGTTCGTTCGTGTATGTTCTATAACCGGATAGGATCGCCCTCCCGGCCGAATTAATAGCGGACTCTCAATAGTCGCACCTCGCATTATCCCGGTTCTTTCGCGAGCGCGCCGGGCGCGCTCCGGGGGAACGGTCGTTGCGTATTTTCGGGCGAAACTTCGGGTCGAATATTCAGAATGGCTGTGAAATTCGCCCCCGGTAGGATTTCAGGGAGCAATCCGGGGGAGAAACTTTCTTCAGCCGAGAGGGCCGCGGCGCTGCCTTTACTCCCTCGGATACTTCCCCTTTCTCTCTCTCTCTCTCTCTTTCTCCTTCTCATCTGCGCTTGCTTCATTAAAATTGAAGGTTCCTCGTTGCCGCCGTAGCCAAGTCGAAAGTCTGCGAAAAGCTCGCTCGCGCGCTCGCTCGCTCTCAGCTTTCCCTTGCATCGTGACGCGACGGCAACAAGCGCGACACGATGCCGCACGGTTACTTCGTCGCTGTATTTAAAACCAAGTCGACTTCCTTCTCACCGGCTTCGGCTTCGGCGGCACGAAAGCGCGCGGGAACGCGAAGAGAAGGAAACTTGTATCTCGGCTTTCAACATTGCGAAAAGTTCTTTATCGCGCGGGGAAAAACCTTCGGAAAGTCCGGAACATTTCCCGATGCCATCTATTTATTCCCGATCGTAATCGCTATAGGCGACGTTATTTGACGTTATAAAAGTATTAATCGCGACAGAAATCGTACTTTTATTAGTATTACTTTGCATTTTCGGGGACATTTACGATAATCGAGATTACAGTCACTTCATTTCTTCAACAGCTAGAAATTATATTTTTTTAAAGAAAATTCGATCGCGTAATTACTTTTCCTCTCTATTTATTTAATGTTCAATTTCCAATTAATAAAATCTTCCTAATCCTCGAGTTAAAATTCTATTACAATAAAGATAAATTAAAATCCAAGGGTAACTTTTGCTATTTAATCGCACTCCTCAAAGTATAACTTGTTTTTAATATTCAAATTCTTATGATTGAAAAACCATGACGCTTTAATATTTCAGGTACTTCCCGGGATAAAATCCCAGGTACTTTTTAATTTATTCTATAATACAATGTTAAAAGAAAATTGATGACAGTACCGAGATATATGTGTATGAATTTTTCATTTCTTCAAAAATTGCTAAACTTTTCAATTTCAAATTCAAATTATTTTTTAAACCCTTTTAATATACCGAAAAAACATACCACAAATCGATGGATTGTCTAGAATACTTCATAGCTTCAGAGCGAGGCCGTAGCTTTAAGTCATGAATACGTTGCGAGACTATACAAAGGATAATTGTAAACTGGTCGACCAATCGGGAGCGGAATAAAGAAATGTTAAAGAGCACTTATTCGGTATAACGATACTTCAGGTAAGCCTCTCGCGTCATTAAATCGGATCGATGGATTCGCTTTCGGACGCACGGGCGACGCTGTTTATTCAGCGAATCGATCGAACGGGCATCCGGCATCGTTTCATGGACTATGGACATTTCGATCGACGAGAACAGCGTGATCCAGTACCTAACGCGATACGTAAACACAATTTTCCACGGGAAACAAACGCCAAACGTCGGGAGACGGATTTCATCGCGCGAACGGACGATCAACTTTCAATAAATAACGCCCGCGCGAAAAGCGCGCGCGCGCGCTCGATGCATCAAGAGCATCGTGTAATAAACGCGATGCGCTCGCGAGACCTTTTCTCTTCCGCGTGAGGGACGAGCGCCGCTTTAAATTAGTCGTAACCTGCGCGCGAACCGGTTCGATCTCTCCCCCCCCCCGTTCCCTCCCCTTCCCTTTTTTCGCCGTCATTACTATCGCCGTTCGAGCGTCAGATTGCTTAATCGCAAAATTGGCCTGGCTAACGCGCGGCCGGCGAGCGGACAAAGCGAGCTGGGCTGCGGGAGTGGGCGGGAAAACGGAAGAAAATAGCGGAATGGAAATCGCCGGAAATACGGGCCGCAACAACGGGCTGGTTTCGTTTCGTTTCGACAAAAAGATTGTCGATTGGACGTTGGCCGATCGAAGAGAACGAAAGGGACAATTTCGCCGGCCATCCGCGGTCAACGGGAGCGGCAGAAAAGGCAGGCTGAGAAACGAGCGGACGGAAGCGGGACCGTTGGTGGCCGATTCGTGAAGAGCTCGGTTACAACAAAATATGACTCGACTAATGAATGATAATACTACTAATGGATTATCTTATCACCTCAAAAATATATATGTTTTATTTTAAACTTGAGATATTCCTCTTTCTTTGACGTGATTGTACTTAAAATGTAAGTTTCTTGCAAGAGATATATTTCATATTCAGTTAAATTTGTTTTTCTTTTTTGTCTTTTTTTCAGACATATGCTTCGAATAAAAATGAAATAAAATGGACATGAATATTTTACGCGTTAAAATAATTGCGATGGCAATCGATTAATCCAATGGAAAAATGATTATATTAATTCAATCGATAAAATATATTTTGTACAATTGAAGTATGATTATTTTAGAATAATCTTAAATAGGGAAATAAAGGAATGGAAGAATTCGGAACAAGTAAGGAGAAAGAGACATGCTCATATAACGCATCATTGGACTTTGAAATTGGTTCGCGTAATAGCATTCTCTGAAAGGTAATGATGTTACGAGATGATGCCAATTTTGATTCTGGCCATTTCGAGCCACTATTTCTGATGCGATTCCCGCCATATCGTTGGACGCAACGTAAAAGACTGTTTAGCGTGAACGAGATCAGGTGTTCGGATTTGTCGTTCGATTGTCGATGCATTAGGATTCGATGATTTTCCTTCGGAATAGAGATCATTATTTCAGATACGGGCGACGGTGTGCGCTTGAACGATTTTATCCGCGTCGAAGAATATTTCAAGATATCGAGATAAACATCTTGAAAGAGAAGGGAAGAGAGAGAGAGAAAGAGGAAGAAAAGGCGAAAGAAAAAAAATGTTGAGGATTAATTTATAGTACCGCGATGTTCCAGTTTAGATAAATGCACTCTAATGATAAATTATCTCTCATTTGCGATGTTGAGCGACTAGAAAATAATGCGATCCAATGTGAAGTTTCAGAGGGATTAACGATCGATGTTAATCGAATTTCCACTTGGAACAAAATGATCTGATTGCGGATACTTTATGTCCAAGGGACATGTTCATCTCTCGCAAAAAAAAAAGTTGTTCTTTATGTACGGCATTTGCACTTCATTCGAGTTGCACATATCGATAAAGGCAGCTTCACAAATTGACAAAAATCTCTACATATGTAAAAAAAAAACATCGAAACAAACGTTTTAAATGTATAAACCTCCGATTAACAATTCGGGGAAGGATACTGTTTTCCATTTTGCAATGTTGTATTAAATCGGCGTGCTGTTCTCTGAATTGGGAGATTTGGCGAGCGTAATTCGGAACGAAAATAAATACAGAAATCGACGACGAGCGGAAGAGACGGAATATCGTTGCCTGAAATACGTTCTAATTTCGGTTACAGTACCGATCGAGCGGGTTTCGAGACTCGGTAAAACGTGTACCCGATACGCATTCTGTACGCTTCCATTTGTCATTTAAGCGGATACGGATACAAGTTGAGCCGTCCGACCGAGCACAATAGTGCATCTTTCTCGTGTAAACGAGCAGGTTCACGTTCACATGTGCGCATGTATTTTTCGCTCGCCCACGGATGCATTCCGTACCGCAAGTTTTCAACGATGAATGCATTACGTGATGCGCGATACGCATACGAATGCCCGTATCGAAAATGCAATAAATAAACGAATGCACGAATTGTGCGACGGCAAAAATCAGGTTTGATAATTAAACCCATAGACCCGCGACACGTTTTTTAAATACTGTTCAGTGCCATAAATCTCTCGCAGTATCCAGAGATAATTAAAGAGATACATTAATGTTCATTTCTACTTCTCTCGTTAAAGAGAATAATATATTTTTAAGTAATCGATATAAATTGTGCCTAAAGAAATAATTGACTAATATTTCTGTACAAATTGAGACTCGTAAATTTTGTCGAGCGTTAGATTGCCGAGTTCAATCTATCGGAACGATCACCCGGTTGATGGTAGTATTAACTTGTACATATGACCACTTGTACATGTACCGCCCGCCTTCATATAGCAAAACAAACGTAACCCTATCCATATTCAAAGTATCGCTTACAGGGACCCCCATGACCGCAGCGTTATTAATACTTGTGCCGTTGAATAGATAAAGTCCATTAAGGGCGATACGATAGCAGTTTGCGAACCGAATGCGACGTCCATTAACAAAAGTGCCCTTACAAAGGTACATGTTTTAAGGACACTGGCTATAACCCGAGTGCTATTCCCCGTTACGACAGCGAAAGACGAATGTCGAACTCACAAAGCTTTCGAAGAGGGAGAGAGAGAGAATATTTTAGAGAAAGAATGTGAAAAGCGCACAATAGGTATCGTTGAACGTTGGGCTCTCATACAAATGATTTTTAAATGCGTAACAAGTCCCGAATCGACGAGTAGCCAAGTAGATGAGAGGGGGGAGAAAACGCGCGCTATGTAAATTTCGGCTCTTCGGTCGAGATGCTCTTTGATGTCGAATGACGTATAGAACCGACGCCCCTGCGCCAATTGTCCACCCCGCCATTTCGATTCGATGTGTCTACGTCGATCGGGGCGCGTTTCGGGTTTACTAGCGTGAACACAGAAGCGCTTTTCATGCTCGGCGAACAATTAGGCTTGTCGACTAGACGTTTAGATTAAAGATAGCATCGAGAGAAAAAAATAGCCTCGTTTATTACTACTCATTCCCGTCGCCATCGCCAAAAAAAGCATCATTAATGCATTTACTATAAACAGATTCGTAAATAAAAATATGAATACGATACATTATTTTTTTTTAAAAAGCAAATTTTTAATATTTTTTCAATTAAATCGTATAAACTTACGTATTTCATTTCATATAAAATTACGAAATATGAAAAATAAAGCGCTATATAATAATTAATATTTGTACATACGTGTTGCTGAAAAGTTTTTGTTCAAGCTACCTAGCTTAGAGTTTTAAAAAATATATATAACAATTTTTTTCTATATATTTGCACATCAGTGTGTAGGTATTGAAATGAATAAAAATATTAGAAAACACGGAATATCGAGTAACAAATTCTCCATGTTCGAAGGAAGCAATTAGCGAAGTTCAATACTTTCCTCGTATATCCCTAGTTTCGATTAGCGATTTCTCTTCCAACCGAGCAACTCGACACGCCCGCTCTCACCGTTCTTTTTTCTCTCTCGCATTCCGGAGGCGAATTTCCGCTAATGAAGGTACAACGAGATACGTACGCGGATCGGCCACGCAGTTAGAGCCGCGTGTTTCGACTTCCTTGCGATAGGCTCGATCATTAAAATCTCTCGCACATTCCACGAAGGCAGAGCGCTAACGAGCGCCGCGCGGCGCTCCTCCTCGCCCGGCCGATCGTTCTCGCGCTGTGACGATGGCATTTCGATTTTCATTTATTTTCACAACTGCAGCTGTCAAACTTACGACGCACTGTTCGCCGATTTTCGATTGCGTCGTCGCGAGGTGAAGTGCTCGCCAGTATGTAAAGCTCGTGACCGACATGTTCTTCGTTCGAGTTCTATTAATCATTCGCTAATGAGTTGTGCATTATTTATTAATCGTACTTTAGCGCGACAGGGAGTGATAAAGCCCAAACGAATAGGGTAACAGGGTACAATGATTGATCAGCATATAGTAATTGACTATATCGCACATGCTGCGCCGCAATATATCAAAACCGACATATCAATTAGAATTGTTTTTAAGACAAATCTCAAAATGTGCCCTTCTCGTTAATTAACTTTATAATTAACACCTGGGCTTGTTCCCGCTAATATTTCATTTCATTCCTTGTTTATTGCATAAAGCAGGCATGAAAAACGACGAACATGAATGCTGGGGCGCCACATTTGCGCGCGCGCGCGTGAGCTGTTAAAAATAATATTGATAAACTTTTCTAAACTTTTTGTAATTAACATTTATATCCTTTCGCGTTATAAACATAACGGAATGGTGAGGCATTTAATCAAGTAGTTAAGCAATGGCAGATAACTCTGCTTACAAAAACGCAGTTTTATATATGTATATAGCTGTTGACCAAATAACAGTTGCAATAAAAGGTAGCAGAATAACCGTTCCGTTTCCGGAGAAACTTTGCCAACTTTGAAAATCTAGATTCTTACAAAACTTGGTGCGCATTCATAGAATAGCACAATGGATGTATTGCGATTGTTCGCCGATCCAGAAAAACGATTTCAAGTTAATGCAATTATTATAATTCAAGTTAACGAAAATAGTTTGATTAGCCCAACAATCGAGGGGATTCAATTCGGGAATAATCGAAGGAATTCGTTAATTAATTCGACCCCTTACAGTCATGTTCGACAGATTAACATCGCGTAATTAGAGCTTTAATAATTAAATGGTAATTATTGAGAAAATATATGATCACGCGCGAGCTCTCTGATCCGCAAATGTCGATGTTAACAAATAGCCTGATTGAAAAATGCAGCGGATTTCGGAGCGACGAGGCGCGGCCGAACAATGGCGGATTAAATATCGTTATTTGCGAGACGAGCTCTCCGCACATTATGTGTGTGGGCAGTCGATTTTTATGCGAATCGCGCGCGGCGTTTCCGCGACCGGGGGGGGGGGGGATGCGCGACGTGCGTTAAAAGCGATATTTTCGATATATCGCGCGAGCATACACGGCACGGCCGTTGCCGTTTGATCGGCTTCGCGGCCGCGGTCAGCGCGAACACGCGACCGATTCCGCAAGCCGCCGCGCCGCCGACACCGGCGGAAGTGGGATGTACCGATATCACGTATAATATGGCAATGGTAGCAATATAAAGTTGACATTTTCGTATGCAGTCCTATGGAAATGGCGGGATAAAGTTGATTCTTTCGCAAACAGCGTCGCACAGAGAGGCCGGAGGGGGCGGGATATATAAAGTTCGCGTTCGTTCGCGGCACGAAGTTGTGTACGAGCGAGAATTGAAAAACATTTTCGTCGGCTATGCAGGAGGGCGCGACGGCCGGAAAGTAATAATAAGCGCGTTCTCTTTGCGTCACGTAGCGCTCTCCGTTTCCGACATGCGACATGCGACATAGCGTCAAAAATTTTGAAAAAGCGAGAACTGAAATTAAACCGAGCGATGTATAACCGAATGTTCCGAAACGATATCCGTATTTGATCAACCGTGTTGCCCGATAAAATACTGAATCTTGTAATTAAGTATCTCTGTGGCGTAAAGTGCAAAATTTCTCCACCGACAGTTTCCAGTTCTCCAGTATTTCCGCTCTAAATCTTCCCTTAAAACGTGATTTCGAAACAAAACAATATTTCGTCAAAGTGAAATCAAACGGTATAAAAAACAGTGTTCGGAGTTAATTTAGCTTCATTATTCATTACGCGGATATATTTTCACTGGTGGATCCTGACTAGATAATAATAATAATCGTCATAAGCTATACGATTATAAACTATTTACTACGTAACTGCAAACTGTAATATACACGATACCGTGCAAAATTGGATATACATTCCTGCGGCAATGTACACATACTGCGACTGAAAATTAAATTTCGGATAAACACGACGATACGCAGGAACGTATGAAGCCCCGTGTTCCGTCGCTCCGATCCTGCGGCCACGCTCGGTGATCCGAATTGAGCCATCCCGGGTGACACGATGTAAGAGTCATTTCGTGCAAACGAGCCCGGGATTTGTCGGTAGGGCCAGCGACACAGCTCCGAGCCCAGTATGTACGGCGTCGTCGCCGGAAGCGGGATGGATGGCGCGGCTCTTTCACATTTTCCCCGCTCCTATTCTCCGCGACTGCGTGGAAAAAAAAAAACCGGGAGGGACGGGAGAGTAACGAGCCCGGTCTCTCCGCGAAACACTGCGAAATTATGTATTAGGTCGAAAGAACGTAATCTACGGCATTTTGCTCCTTTCTCTCCGCCGGCTATAATTCTCCTTTGTGTTTTTAACTTTTGCGCTCGCACGTACACGAATCGTGAAACGCGCCGCGCCGTGCCGCACCGATCTCTAATTCTTTCGTACGTACTATTTGATAATTTATCCTGCCTTTTTCCTTTTACGGTCGTCCCTTCATTCAGGGATTATCCGGGATGAACTACTTTAATACTGAATTCTACGACTTCCAGAGGAAACATTACGCACACTGCGGAAGAATAATATAATACATGCACACCATTCTCGGTCTGCTGTTTCGAAAACAACACATTACAAAGGTGTTTAACATTTTACACCGTTTTATGTGTTTATTTTTTTACGAGGTTACAATAAAAGTTTCCGTTCCGGAATAATGCTAACATAAGCATTTTAGATGCGACAATGATATTCACATTTTATAAAATGAAATTTTATGAAAATAATACGCGAGCGTATGTACAATCAAATTTTTCTGATCTGATTTTTAATATTCTTTATTTTCTATCTGAAAATAGAAAGCTGAATAGATAGCTGAAATTTCGTAAATTGGAGAGATATATTTTTAGATTGAAATCTGACAAAGATTGCGTCAAAATGTTTTTACAGATTTTCTGTAT